>WSUB01000016.1:284713-394657 GCA_019633425.1 Tulasnella sp. 424
GCTCTCAAACGGGCAGCGAGTTTACATATCGGATCAACGCCGCTTAAGTCCCCTTCTCCTCATGGAGAACTGCGGCAAGCAGCTTGACGTGGAGACTCGGATGGACAAACTTCACATCGAGTACAAGTATGTCAACATTCCGGTACCCATCATAGCGCTGCCCTAACCTTTGGTCCGCTACTTGTAGGGAGCAACTCTACACGATGATGAAGCGCTTGCATCTCGGTGGCTTCACTCAAGGCAGCGTATACCCACGGAATTGGCTAGTCCAACCCGGCCCTCTCAACGTCGCCCCGTCTCAACGTTCCCTAGAGCGCCCAAGTTTTCGGATGATCGATTTTGGACGGGCAGTTTGCTCGGAGGATGTGTCGGAGTGGAACTTTGATCAAGAGTCACGGTGGCGCGACGATATAGCCAGGCTCCAAAAGTTGCTGGATTACGTCCATTATAACCATTACCCCCCCCCCCCCCCCAAATAAGCGGCGCTTCTGTAGGCCAGGCTAAAATTGCTCGTATTCGCGATGTAGCGTTTTGACATTGTCTTTGAAAGAAGGCCTTCTTGGTAGCAAATCGTATAAAGAAGTCGCGTTGCATGTCGCCACTTAACTGTCGTTTGATGATCGTGCGTAGTAGCTCATCTGTAGATAGACAACTGTATTCAGGTCGAAATGATTGCGTATATATGAGCCAAGAGATATCATTCCTAATAGAATGTCCGTCTTTGTTTTGGGCAAACACCAAATGAAACAAACGTAAAGGTTCATATGACCTTTGACTCTACCGCACAGTTCGTAGCAACGCTTCCGTCTTCTCTACTAGTTGGTCGATGTCAGGGCGTTCGGTGGGGTTGACCTTTAGGCACGAGTTAATCAAGTCCTTGAGACCTTCGGAGTACGGCGACTCTCGAGGGAACTTGTATTGGGCGTTCATCACGGCCATAGCCATGGAGCCACCTTGCTCAGTGGTTTGGTTCGTTTCGAATGGCGAGTGGTTGAAGGCCAGAGCAAAGAGGAGGCAGCCAAGAGACTATCACAGAGCGGGAATGTGAGTTCGTATGGCTGGAATCTCGGTGTCCTAATACCCACCCAAATATCAACCTTCTCGTCAAGCGTTGTACCAGTCTTGACATCGAACAATTCGGGTGCCCGGTAGGGCATCGTGCTTTGCTCGGCAGCGAGGTCCTACGTAATGGTAAAAGCATTTTAACCTCAGTATCTGGTACGAGGAGGTCATAGAGCTGCATACCTGCTGGATCAGTGCTTGGTTCCGGTTTTCGACGTGTATCCTGGCTTTGATGGTACTCCCGAAATCCATGAGAACTGGCGTCCCATCATCCGAAAGCATGACGTTCCTACGGTTAAGGAGTTAGTCGTGATCAGATTTTCATGCGCATTCCACTTACGCGGGTTTGATATCCCGATGAGCATAAGGGACCAGTTCCGTAGTGCCGGGTGGCGAATCCTTCGCCGCTTGCTGCAGGTTTTCGAGCTCCTCGTCGCCGTCAAATACGGTCTCAACCACCCCCGTGATCTTTGGCGCACGAGTTGGCCGCGGAGCGCCTCGTGAGGACCGACCATGATAAGAGAAGCCGCCTTCTCCGTCACCCTCCGGTTCAGGCAGGAGGGAGGTCTGATCATGAGAATCTTCGTCATCGTGCTGCTCCTGGCGCGAAGGAGGTCTTGGCGGGTTGGAGCCCGACGTTTGACCTCTTGGTGTGGCAGCCGTAGGTATTGCCATACGGAAGTTGTGCATCGCGCTGACGCCTTTGCAAGTTCCCAAGAAGTACGATAAAATGTCGTGTTCGGAGAGATGAGAGTTGTGGATCGAGTTGGAGTTGATGATATCTTGTAGGTTACCCCTCTACGTAGAAGAAATCAGAGAGTGTCGGACCGCATCTGGGCGATTAGGACTTACACGGTAATAAGGCAAAAAGAGATACACGATTTTGCCCTCTCCATCTCGATCGTCCACCACAGCAGAATCCTGTTATTATTGATCAGACGATTTTCTCACTCCATGAGGGGTGGGGCAACTCGCCATAATACGGATAATATTAGGGTGCCTGCATGATGAATCGTTAATATATCAGGATCGCCTTGATTTCCAGCCGTATTTACCTAAAGCGGCGATATGCTTCGACCTCCCGCATGGCCTAGCAAAGTAGCGGAAGTTACACATTAAGACGGGTAGCCGGGTTGCGAGCAATGCCCGTACCTCTTTCACACCTTCTTGACCGGTGGGACACCGGATTTTCTTAAGCGCAAACTCGCGCTGCGGAGGACGACAATCAGCGCTGGCAGCGTGATCGAACCGAACAAGTCACTTACTCCGCTGTGCTCGTCTTGAGCAAGATATACGAAAGAGAATCCGCCTTCGCCCAAGATCCTCAATATCTTGAACGAGCGGCCGTTGACCTTGATAGTTGCCGAGGGTTGGCAGATGCAGGATGTCAAAGCAAAGACAGCGTCTTGCACTTTGTCCTTTAGGACTTCTAATTGATACATAATCGAGTCCATGATGGCAGAGGAATGATGGTGGTCGATGCGATCCACGTAGTCGAGATTGAAAGCAGTGTAAGCGCTGTGCTACGAGTCGCCGTCGAAGTGTTTGTCCGTCTTGTTGTGTTGGTGTTTTTCCCGAATCCCGTCTCAACCGACCCTGTCAAGCCAGCGAATCACTCTTGCCCAGCGAAGCGTCCGAATGGCCAGCACCCACGAAGATGAAGTTATTGCCGATAGCGAGGACGAATATGGAGGAGATGCCGGTTAGTTCGAATAGGGAGAAAGTGCTATCATGAGCGCGTTTTGATTGTTTGTTTTGTTTTGAAGTTCCCGCACACCGCCCAAACGTGATCGTGCCACCTCGCAGTTCTCCGGAAAAGACAGATACCTCAAGTCGAAACTTTTTCAGCACCATTGAGACGGTCTCGGACTTTCAAGCCCAGGCCAGCGAGAAGGTCTCATCCATTTCAGACTTTACTGCGCCACCACACCCACCCACCTCCGTCATCTCGTCCATCTCCACGGTTTCCATCGCGCAACATATTCCATCGGACGTCGTAGAAACTATAACATCTGTGTCCTCTGACTACCCGGACAAGCCCAAGAAACGGCCACGCCCGCGACCACGCGTTCGGCCACCCAAACCCGCTTCTGCGACGGAAGAAACCAACGCGTCTCCCGAAGCGCCGCCCAAACTCGGAGACAACGGGCCCACCCCTTCAATCGAACGCAAGGCAAAAATTTTACCGGAAGTGGTCGTCCTTTTACCTCCACTCTCAAAGAAACGGCCTTCAACGTCAGCACCTCCTCGAGAAATCGTCACTCTCTCAAGCAGCGATGTTGAAGAACTACCGAGTACGCCTTCCTCTGAAATTATGCGTCGAATGGTGTTATTGATATATGTTCTTAGTCCAAACAGCTGCGAAAAAGCGCAAACTCTCCAATCCCGCTGCTGGCCCTTCGTCGCCACGTCCAGTCGCCCCGGCTCGAAAGTCAAAGACGCTGCTTCTATCGGACGACGAGGGTGAAGACCCCATTCAACTCAGAGGTCCAGACCCTTCCAAGTCCCCGCGGCTTAGTCTTGGTTCAGCACACGCTTCCTCGCTTCCAACTGCGAAAGACCCTCCGGCGACCGCGAAACCTATATACGACGACGATCGCTTCTCCGATTTTGATCCCTCCGAACCGCCCAAAGCTGCAAAGAAACCCAAGTCCAAAGCCAAGGCGAAGAAAACTGCAGCGCCGCCTCCGGAGGGAGGGGCCGAAGATGAACCAACCGACCAATATGTTGCCGGAGCGCCGAAGGCAAAAAAGCCGAGAAAGTCCAAAGGGAAGGGCAAGCGCGTAGACGATGAAATGGCGATGCCAGCGGAATCACGCGACGATGGCTTTAAATCGAAGGAGTTTATCGTGGATAGCGATGAAGGTACGAGTGATGTCTCGAGCGCAGATCGACGAAGAAGACTCAATTTGGCCTGGGGCCTTTTTCAGAACTGGGGATGCCAGGGCAAGGCCCTCCCGCCGACTCTCCGGTTCGCAAACGAAAGGCGCAAGAGGACATCTCGCCGCCACCGAAGAGGGCTCCAATAAATGCTCCTGAAGGCAAGTTACTCGTATTATCCGTATTGGGATCAGAATCCTGATAGAGAACGGCTATCGCATTACTTCTAAAGTTAACGATGCTCCTGAACCTCAAGTAAATGCCAACACTGTTGACACTACCGCTGTGGTAACGACGGGCCCAAAATCTGAGAAGCCAAAGAAGAAACGGAAATCCAAGGTCGACAAGGCGCCACCACAGACGGACGAAGGCCTGCTCCAAACCATGCCGCCTCAGGAACAGGTTATGACGGACACAGTAGATGAGGTAATGGACGCGCAGGATCCCGCGCAGCCGCTGGACCCCGCGAGAGACAGTGTGAAAGTATGTGGCCACGCCGAACTTGGCAATTCTGACAAGCCCTAACCCCCATTTGGTGGTCGTTCGCAGAAACCTAAATCAAAATCACGGCCCTCACACCACGCTGCGTCTGACCCTCTTCCAAATCCATCCGAGCCATGCGAGAAAGAGCCTACTG
The DNA here is from genome assembly GCA_019633425.1 of Tulasnella sp. 424. Taxonomy (NCBI): domain Eukaryota; kingdom Fungi; phylum Basidiomycota; class Agaricomycetes; order Cantharellales; family Tulasnellaceae; genus Tulasnella; species Tulasnella sp. 424. The sequence goes on from WSUB01000016.1 coordinate 289,293, forward strand.
TCGAAGGAGCGTCGGAAGCATCCAGCAACGTGGGATCAACTGTTACACCGGCGAAACGATCTCCAGCCCCGACCAAAGACAGGCCGTCAACTCCCATGTCCTCAAGTTCAGCAGGCCCACGGGGTAGTATTCCTTACTGGCGTAGACCAAACAGTAAGTCTGTGAAAGGGTTATGGGTGTCGAGAGTCGGGTGCTTATTTGCCGGATTCAGAACCATTGGCCGACCTGCTCAATCAGGCGACACCCGGTAGTTCGGCTCGCCCTTCGGGTCTCCACAAGTCGATTCGCATCGCACCATTGCATATGAACCGGAAGCCTCCTCCGCCCCCGTTACCCCCTAACATTGCAAAGAAGAAGTCTGCGAAGAAAGGCGATGGGAGCGACAGTGAGGATGACGATGAAACGCCGAGAGCCCGTCTGAAGAGACTTGCGGCCGAGTATGAATCTCTGGAGGGCATGGAGAGCAAGAAAGCGAATGACAGACGGAAGGAGATTACTGAGGAGCTGGCAAGACTAACCAATTGAAGCGGGGGAAGTTCTAGCGGGTTCTCGTGCGGGGTGGGTCGGACTCGCACGGATTGGTACCGTTTTTGGATGAGTTCCCTCTCCATAACGCCGTTTTGAGTAACATGGCATGCTGCGAAATTACATTACTTTCACACTTGGATTCGTTTTTTGAAAGCTTGCAATTTGCCCGGATGGGCGATGAGTGTGAAGGCTTGGGATGGGGTGGGATCACGCGCGCGTGTCGGGGATCGGGGGGCGGCGCTTAAGTCCGACGGCTATAGGGCCTAAGGCAGTTGATTTTTTGCTCGTTAGTCCAAACTGAGATCGATGACGCAGAGAGGACCGAAAGAGCCTGATGACCTCGAAAATCCCACCCGCTCGTCGTCACCGACCATCTCATCGCTGGCTTGAGGGATTGATCCTCCGATAATCTCGCCCCGTGAGTATCGTTGAAAAGGAGTCCCCGCTCTCCCCCAGGATCGATTCGCTAACCCATTCCCCATCCCTCCCCTCTGCTTCGGTTCTTCCCCATCATTATTCCGCTTCATACGCTCTCACAGCGATCTCTCGACCAACGTGCGATCACCCATCTCTCCCTCCCTATAACTCGCCCTCTCGCAAGGTTCTGGTTACGATGCCCGCTCTCAACGTCCAAACCTCCGTAGAATCAGCCGCCATGGACGCTCTCTCCTCTGCCCTCTCCGAGAACATGAACAACGCCTTTGGAGGAGGCAACAAGCGTCTCATCGTCGTCTCCAACCGTCTCCCCGTCACCATCTCAAAAGATGCCAAAGGCGAGTACCACTTCAAGATGTCCTCCGGTGGTCTCGTCTCCGCTCTCTCCGGTTGCAAGAAGTACATGTCCTTCACCTGGATCGGATGGCCTGGCCAAGACATCCCGATCAAGGATCGTCCAATAGTCGACAAGAGGCTTGCAGAAGAGTTCTCCTGCCAGGCTGTCTACCTTTCCGACGACATTGCCGAACGCCACTACAACGGATTCTCCAACTCCATCCTCTGGCCCCTGTTCCATTACCACCCCGGTGAGATGAACTTCGACGAGGCCAACTGGCTCGCCTATAGGCAGGCAAACCTCAAGTTCGCTCGCGTCGTCCGGAACCTCTTGCAAGACGGCGACATGGTGTGGGTGCAGGACTACCACCTGATGCTCATGCCCAAGATGCTCAGGAGCATGATCGATGGCACCGGCTCCGGGGATGAGGACCTAGACGAGCTGGACCAGTTACTGAAGGAGGCTGACCCAGTGGAAGACCCTGACCCAATTAACGCCACCGTCTCGAACATCAAGATCGGCTTCTTCTTGCACACCCCGTTCCCCAGTAGTGAGATCTACAGGTCGGTTATAGACACGTTCCGGTGATGTTATATCATGCTAACTGTTTTAATTTCGTAGAATTCTCCCCGTTCGTCGAGAAATTCTCCTTGGTGTCCTGACTTGCGACCTTCTCGGATTCCACACCTACGACTACGCTCGCCACTTCCTCTCATCATGCACCCGTGTCCTTGGTATCCCAACGATGCCCAACGGTCTCATCCACGAGGGTCGCTATGCCCACGTTGGTACTTTCCCGATTGGTATTGACCCGGAGCAATTCGTGGATGTGCGTGCAATATCTTGGATCGGGTCGTGAATTCTTACTAAATTTGGTACAATTTCGTAGGGTCTGAAAACAGAACCTGTATTGAAGAAGCTTAGGGCCTTTGAGGAGAGGTTCAAGGGAGTCAAGGTTATCGTCGGTGTTGACCGCTTGGACTACATCAAGGGTGTCCCCCAGAAGCTGCACGCTCTCGAAGTGTTCCTGTCTCAGCATCCGGAGTGGGTTGGCAAGGTAAGGATGCGTTCAAATAGCTGTGATGATGATGTACTAACGGCTTTCTCTTCAGGTTGTCCTCGTCCAACTCGCCGTTCCTTCGCGTGGTGACGTCGAAGAGTACCAGAATCTCCGTGCCACCGTCAACGAGCTCGTTGGCCGAATCAACGGTCGCTTCGGCACTGTCGAGTTCATGCCGATTCACTTCATGCACAAGAGCTTGTCCTTCCCCGAACTCGTCGCACTCTACGCTGTTAGCGATGTCTGCCTTGTCACCAGTACCAGAGATGGTATGAACTTGGTAAGTCCGGTAGCACCTATCGAGAGACTCAAATATCTGATGCTCTGCCGTAGGTCTCGTACGAGTACATTGCCTGCCAGCAGGAACGCAACGGTGTCATGATCCTTTCTGAATTCGCCGGAGCTGCCCAGAGCTTGAACGGCAGTTTGGTCGTCAACCCTTGGGACAGTCAGGCCGTCGCTGATGCCATCCACGAGGCCGTTACCATGGACCCGGAGACGAAGAAAACCAACCAACAAAAGCTCTTCAAGGTAAGGCGTTGCCGCTGATGCACCTTGGTATTTGAGGCTCACAGATTTCGTTTGCAGTATGTGTCGAAGTATTCTTCCGCTTACTGGGGCACCAGCTTCGTCAAGGAGTTGACCAGCTTGACCCTCGAAAAGTCGAAAGAGCTCGAGTCCCAGTCCGGCAGGGAAACCTCGGTGGCTGTCGAAATCGACGGCGAAGATCTCTCGCATACCGCTCCCGAAACCCCCGCCCAAAGCTAACTGAAATATTTTGCCGGTGCACTTCAACGGGGTATTGCAGTCCCCCTCCCACCCACCGCGACCTATGAACTCCACTGAATGTAGTAGTAATTAATGCTTTCTTGTTACGTTCTCTTTATCCGAATTTGCATGTTTTCTTCATTACATAGATGTCGTCGCTACACATGAATATGAGGACTATGATATTCTTGGGCAAGACGCGCATTCCATATATCGTAACTCGTATAAGAAAGCGACGTTTCAGACTCAATAGGTGATCTACACTTTAACAGAGACTCGGTTCCACTTTTGTTATCAAGCTCAAAGGAGCCTAATAACCTTCGTGCAGCGGCATATCTGAAGGACGGGAATTACAACCGTGGGGGCTGATCGACACCCTAGTAAGCGCCTGTCGCCGATCGGCCTCGTGCTGACTTCATTTCCTGATAACTACCACCCAAGCAGAGGAATCAAGCCCTCCTCTCTCCAAACGACTGGCAGCGACGAAACCGGCAGTGTTCTCGGAAAGATGTCGAGTGAGGAAGATGTTGAAAGGCGACGAGCAAGAGGCAAGGCAGTGGTGGGTCCTGGTTTCGGTCCTGTTAAGAATTCTCTGACGACTTGGGTTTCATTTGCAGGACGAAGAGTACGAAAGGCTGAGCACATTCCAAATTGACCGTCGAAGAATCGTTTTGTCCCAAGACGACTGCAAGCGCTCTGGAGGTTACGGTATTGTGCGACAAGCTCAGCTTTACCACTCATCGGACTTACCCACGTGGTTTGCCTGGCGTCGAGATGGTCCTGGTCAGCATGTCGCTGTTAAGCAAATCAAAATACCAGAGGTAGAGAGTATATCCTATTCTAAGAGAGTAAGACGCTGTGCTTTGATATCCCCACAAGTTGGTTGACTCGAATCAAACGTAGGCATTTACGAAACACGCATTAATCTGGTCCAGGCTCGAAGTGCATCCGGGCATTGCCAAGTTCCTCGGCTTCTACACCGAGTTTGAGAGCTCTGAAGTGTGGCTACTTTCGCCATGGGAACCCTATGGGAACGTCATGGAATTCGTCCACAAGCGGGAGTTGGAAGTACCAGAAAAACTTTCACTCGTATGTATTTCATTGTGCTTCTAGCGCATGGCTCATCAGGTTAATCGTATTAGGTGTACGATACCATTGATGCTTTAGCTTTCCTTCACCAACTTAGTCCACCCGTGTGTCACGGAGACATCAAATCGGTAAGATATGAATTATAGCGCTTTCGGTTTACGACCTGACGTCTAAGGGCCCCGATCATTGAAGGCAAATGTCCTCATAAATTCCAAGTGCAAAGCTGTTCTGTGCGACCTGGGCTTAGCCCGGTTCTTCGAAGATAGTGGGTTCGAGAGGTTGGAAACGTCGACAGGTTTCAAAGGGTCTCTCCACTGGTGCAGCCCTGAAATCCTCGATGGTCATCTACGAACTCCAGCTAGTGATGTTTATGCTTGGGCGTGGCTAGTGTGGGAGGTTAGTGTTCCCTCGATGAGATCTCCGAATGCAATGCTGATAAGGCTCGGTTCAAGATCATGACAGGTGAACTCCCGTACGAAGGAATTGTCGCCGACTATGCCATCATACGTCGGATATTCGAAACTCCTCGTCCACAAGTCGATGGAGAGTCCCGCCTTGATGACTGTCCCCAAGTTTGGGAATTGATGACTAGATGCTGGGCGGTTGATCCTCCGCAACGGCCGATAGCGAGCATGTGCCAAACGGCCATCGAGTACCTCGTGAGCGTCTTTGGCAATGATGCTTTGGATACCGAGCCGCCCCTGACACAATCCATCAATAGCCTCGTTGCCCCCCCAAGCCCGACAATATCGATCGCAATGTCCGCTCCGCCGCACCTCTCGAGAGTATCGGCAATCTCGAGAGCTGGAAAGGGAACGACGCGGAAGGGCTTTCACACCTCGAACAAGCTCCTCAGGCGTATGAAGAAGAGGGAAATGAGAAAGGGGTCGCTGGCGTTCTCCGAAAGCAAGGGGTCGTCCCCGACAGCCCACCATCGGACGCAGCCTCAGGTAAAATGAACTTCGAAGGCGCAAACACCGTCCTTGTCAACGACGCGAACAGCTCCTTAGCTCAGTCCCCTACGCAAGAGAATAGGCCTCAAGGTAGAAAGTCCACCAGCGCGAACGGGCTACCGGCACATCAGCCCACTCAGTGTGAGTGCGAAAAAAACAAGACTCATTATCCAGAGCAAGTTTGGGAGGCGGTTTTCCCTGGAACACCGGAGAACATTTACAACTTGCTATTTGCAAGCGGGTTTATGAAGGATTTCTTGGCCGAGGATCAGAAGTTGATGTGTGCGTTCTGAATTAGGTGCTGTCTGTTTCGAGAAGTACTAACGATGGGTTCGAATGTCACAGCGCTTCGAATAGCATATTTGTACCCTGAATCTGAAAGTTCTCAGCCCCTCACTCGAACAATGTCATACATCAAGCCTTTGAACTGGAGTTTCGGTCCGAGGCAGACCAAGGGCGAGTTGAAGGAGGAGACGGTCCATTTCGACTTTGACACGTACGTTAGCATTGTAACGACCACGAGGACTCCCGACGTACCGAATGGAAGCATTTTCGCGTGCAAGGCTCGGACTTGCATCATGTGGGCTGGGCTGGCGAGCACGAAGATCATCGTCACGACGGGCGTCGAATGGTTTGGGCGTTGTTTCATCAGATGTGGGTTCTTCCCCCCCCCCCTCTCTGCGTTTAGAGAGAGCGGATCGACTAACTCCGTCTTGTATTTCATAGCGATTATCGAAACGAACATCATTGAGGGCCAACGAACGTACCACTCCGACTTGGAACGTGCGATGAGGAAATACATCATCGAACATCCGACCGAGTTCATTCCAGAGGACGCGCCTTCGGATACCGATGCTTCGGGCTCTGTTGCGCACGAAGACGTCGGAGCCCTGATTACCTGGATATCGCCGACGCCCGTCAAAGTAAACGGTGGCTTCGGCGATGTATTCGCAGGTACCCACTCAAGAGCAGGGAAAGTGGCGCTCAAGAGGCCAAGGATCGGTCCCACAGGATACAATGAGGACCTCGTGAGAGTATGCGTGTTTTCTATCATTATCGTCTTTTCCGGTGACAGACTTATTTCTATCAAAGAGATTTCAACGCGAAGCAGCAACGTGGGAGAAACTGCAACATCCCCATATTTTAAAGTACTTGGGCACTTTTCAGAGAGATGGGCATTTGTATTTCGTAAGCCCGTTCATTGAGAACGGGACCTTGGTCGAGTATATCGTCCTGCACCCGAGCGTCAACCGTATCAAGCTAGTATGTGCGTGACTCGAACTGATGAGCTCCCTGCTTATGATGATGCGGCTTTGAACAGGTGTGCGATACTGCAGGCGCAATTAGCTATTTACACGCACAGGGTGTCGTGCACGGCGATATCAAAGCCAGCAACCTGCTTGTCGGCGACGAAGGACAAGTCCTGCTCTGTGATTTCGGTCTCACAAAAACAACCGACTTGAGCACAACAACCGCGATGAAAGGAATCGGTAGTCTTCGTTGGCAAAGCCCAGAGCTGTGGGATGGCGGCTCGAAGTGTTTCAAATCGGATGTGTACGCGTTCGGAATGACCATAGCTGAGGTGAGCTGTCATTATCATTTAGCTTGGGTGTCATTGTGTCGTCTGAACACCCGCTCCGAGATCAGGTTCTTACGGGCGATGTCCCTTTCCCCGATCTCCAGACGGAGGGTGCTGTCATCCGTGCTGTTTTGATTCAAGGCAGGCGACCTACTAAGATCCCCGCCGTGTCTTCTACTGGATTGTCTTACAAGAGGGTTTGGGCGGTTGCTGAAGCTTGCTGGTCCAGTATTCCTGAAGAGAGAATATCCATGAACGAGGCATCGCGACTTGTTCAAGAAGATCTTGGCTCGCCGTGATTCAGGAGATCGATGCTGTTGTTCTATGAAGGCACTACCGGGGGGCGGAGGAGGTTCAAGTATCTTAATGCATTCCTTTTTTTTTCTGTAGAAGCTGATGAAATTAAATGGAACTTTCCATAATGGACAGAATGCATTTTGGCTAGAGATTCCGGCTCATAATAAGAGCCCCTAAACGGATTGGATCAACAATATAGCTATTACCTTAGATACCCAATGTATGTCCATAGAAGGTACGAAATAATAAATATACATCGGGGGTCTATGGACTATGACAGTTTCCCGAAAAATATTTGCTTTTCTGACACCGTACTCAGAGGGGCGCGGTCGAAGTCGTAGGTCTTACTCCTTACTCCGACCCTAGGGACCATTAGTATACCTTTTCCGCCCTCTTCCCAGACTTTGAAATTTCCCAATCTTTGACTAAATTACCAAAAAAGTATATAGGTATGTCAAAAATAACCTCGGTTGAACAACCCCAAGAGTTGTCAAGGTCCCCACCTCTGGACCCGTCACTTCGCGCAACGTGACCCAGCCGTCGCCGTCAGGGACAATGAGAACCTGCCCGACGCTTCCTGACTACAGACCATAGTTGGAACACTGGTAAGAAACCACTGTTCAGCAACCTTGCGGTTCGTACCCGAAGAGAATTCAAGTTTACGGAGACGGCTGCTGCATATCTGGAGGACGGGGATTACAACCGTGGAGGCTGATCCGAATAAGCGCCTGTCGCCGAAAGTGGCAGGATCGGCCTCGTGTTTCCTGATAACTACCACGCAAGCAAAGGAATCAAACCATCCTCTCTCCAATCGATTGGCAGTGACGAAACCAGCAGTGCCTCAGAAAGATGTCGAGTGAGGAAGACCTTGAAAGACGACAAGCGAGAAGCCAGGCAGTGGTGGGTCCTGGTTTCGGTCCAGTTAAGAATTCCCAGACGACTTGGGTTTCATTCGCAGGACGAAGAGTACGAAAGGTTGAGCACATTCCAGGTTGACCGTCGAAGAATCGTTCTGGTCCAAGACAACTGCAAGCGCTCAGGGGGTTACGGTATTGTGCGACAAGCCCATCTTTACCCCTCATCGTACCTCCCCGCGTGGCTGGCCTTGCGTCAATATGGTCCTGCTCAGCATGTTGCTGTTAAGCAAATCAAGATATCAGAGGTGGACAATATGCCCGATGCTAAGAGAGTAAGAGAATGAGCTTGGACTCCTGCGCAAGTGTGTTGATTCGAATCACACATAGGCGTTTACAAAGGAGCTGTTAGTCTGGTCCGGCCTCGGAGAGCATCCGGGCATTGCCAAGTTCCTCGGCTTCTACGCCAAGCTTGAAAGCTCGGAAGCGTGGCTGCTTTCGCCATGGGAGCCCTATGGGAACGTCATGGAATTCGTCCACAAGCGGGAGTTGGAAGTGCCAGAAAAACTATCACTCGTATGTATTCCATTGCGCTTCTAGCACATAGCTCATGAAGTTGATTGCACTAGATGTACGATACCATCGATGCTTTAGCTTTCCTTCACCAGCTTAGTCCCCCTGTGTGTCATGGAGACATCAAATCGGTAAGAGCTGAATCCCAGTGCTTTCGATTGACGACCCGACGTCTAAGTATGCCGATCATTGAAGGCAAATGTCCTCATAAGCTCCAAATGCAGGGCTGTTCTGTGCGACTTTGGCCTCGCCCGGCTCTACGAAGACAATGGGTTCAAGAGGTTGGAAACGTCGACAGGTTTTAAAGGGTCTCTCCGCTGGTGCAGCCCTGAAATCCTCGACGGTCACCCACGAACTCCAGCTAGTGATGTTTATGCTTGGGCATGGCTAGTGTGGGAGGTTAGTCCCCTCCTAGTCGATCTCCGACTCGGAGTACAATACTAACGATACTCGGTTCAAGATCATGACCGGTGAACTCCCGTATGACGGAACTGTCGCCGACTATGCCATTATCCGTAGGATATTCGAAAGTCCTCGCCCACAAGTCGACGGAGAGACCCGGCTTGGTGACTGTCTCCAAGTTTGGGACTTGATGACAAGGTGCTGGGCGCTTGATCCGGAGCAACGGCCGACAGCCAGCATGTGCCGAACGACCATCGCGTACCTCGTGAGTGTCTTTGGCGATGATGCTTGTGAATACCGAGCTGCACCTGACACAATCCGCCAATAGCCTCGGTGCCCCCCCACCCCCGACAATTTCGATCGCCATGTCCGCTCCGCCGCACTTCTAGAGAGTATCGGCGATCTCGAGAGCTGGAAAGGGAACTACACGGAAGGGCTTTCGCACCTCGAACAGGCTCTGCAGGCGTACGAAGAAGAGGGAAACGAGAGAGGGGTCGCTAGCGTTCTCCGAAAGCAAGGGGTCGTCTATCTTCGCCATTCGTACCCCCTCAAAGCCCTGAGTGTCGCCGTCCGCGCGCTTGATAAATACCAAACTCTCGACGATTCCCTTGGGACCGCTGAGGTCTTATTCATCATGGGGAGTTCCCTTGCTATGGAGTATAAACATGGCGAGGCGATGCAATTCTTCAAGGAAGCCTTCGAAATCTTCCAAATCAACGGCAACGACGTGGGCGTTGTACAATGTCTCGAGAGAATCGGCGAGATTCACAGGAGAGAAGACCGGCGCACCGAGGCTACTTCAACTCTGGAGAACGCTGTGGAAATCGCTCGTCGCTGTGGAGATAGCCTCGGTGGAGCAAAATCCCTTCTCATTCTTGGGATGCTTTACGGGACCCAGGGTGATGGCGAGAGAGGGGCCTCTACTCTCCGGGAGACCTGTAATACAGCTCGGAGAATCGGGTGGGAGCACGGAATATGCACCTGTCTAATCCAATTAGGTGAGATAAAATATTATGGAGGCGCCTACCATGAAGCGGAAGAGCTTTACCAGGAGGCCGTTGTTGTCGCTCGGCGTAGCAATGCGTGGTGGAGACTAGCCCAGGCCTTGTCAGGTCTCGGAGCTGCTTATTACTGGCAAAGACAACTCGACGGAGCGGCTGCAGCCCTGGAGGAATCGTGCTCGGTATACCACAAAATCTCGCTTTCTAATGAGGAATTAGGGTCTACTGCTTCTAGTCTTGCCGCATTGAAAGGGGAGCAAGGCAAAGTGGAGGAGGCTCTGTTCTGGTATGATCAGGCTATTACCGGGTATCGTAGGGCGCGGAAGTCGGACCAGGTGTTGTGGTATATAGAGAAGAAGGCAGATATCTTGGTGGAGGCCGGAAGATACGACGAGGCGGCGCTCCAGCTTGAAGCGTGTCTAGTGCTTCAGATGGAGCAGGGAGAGTGGAGCGGTTGGACCTCTGAAAGACTCAGCCGTATCCCGAGGACTGCCATGAAGTGGGAACGACGGAAACAGCTCAAACCGGTACTGGCCAAAATTCCTTCGGTCAGCCGGATATCGCCTATAATGTGCGATCTGGGACGGCTTCAGCGACGGATGCCCCAAATGGCAACTGCCAACCTGAAGCTGCCAATTGGGCTCAGGGAACTAAAAAGTTCCTAACGCGTAGATTTCGCTCCATCGGGTCCGGTTTCGCGGTCGGATGACCATCATGTTTACTGCGTGTATATATACAACTGGTGTTCATAACTTTACGAATTATTTCGTCAGAGAATCTGTCAAGTACTTGATCATGACCAGTTTGACCTCACAGAGTCCGAAGAGCTCAATATCGATCCGCCGGGAACGCTCGGTGGCGAAATCGACGGGGAAGATCTCTCCCAGACTGTTCCCGAGACCCGTTGCTGCGTATCGGTATCATGGGGACCATGTATGGTGTTTCAGGCACAGCTTGGACGAACTTGCTGCAGGCCCCAAATAGAAAATTGCAACTTGCTTCTGGCTTCCTTGTCCTTTCCACTTATGTAAGAGTCATCCCTTCCCCCAGAGCTTTGTTCGTATCTTGTCCTTCGTCGTTTGCGCCCACTATCTACTTCTATCTGTCGACGGCGGCCGTAGAACTCAGCTTATAGCTTTCACTCCCGGAAACTCGGCGCGTTCACCGCTCTTTCTCGCATTTACCGTTATTAGCACACAGGCCTGGCGGTACTTTACTGCCTGATCAACGTATCTAGGGCCCAAGGACGGCTGGATTTTCTCAGGTTTTCTGTCATTGAATTCGTCCTGCTCCCTACCAAGCAACTCCTCAAGCCGTTCTGCCACATCCTTCCACTGTAACCCTTAGGGTACAAGAAGGCTTGAGGACAACGCTTGTTGTTCCATGCCATGAGTGGCGCCATCTGATTGCCATTTGGTTGCTACACCGTAACTGGGGAGAATGCACGGTTCAGCACGCATGAGGTTCGCGCTTGAAGGGGAGTCGAGTTGACCTAGACGGCTGCCATCAGAGCCCTGTGATTACAAGTGAGGAGGCAAAGTCCGGTCAGGGTGGGAACACCGAAAGCGGCATATCGGCCTCCATGCTCGCCGCATTCCGTAATAACAACTCCCCCAGCACAAGATTCAGACCAGAAACTCTCCACAAATTTGCAACGAGGAAGCCGACAGCGTTCTCGGACACATGTCGAGTGAAGAAGACCTAGAAAGGAGGCGAGAAAGAGGCCAGGCGGTGGTGGGTCCGGTTTCGGTCCAGTTAAGAATTTCCTGACAACTTGCATTGGGTTGGCAGGATGAAGCTTATGAAAGGCTGAGCACATTTCAAGTCGACCGTCGAAGAATTGTTTTGGCCCAAGACGACTCCAGGCGTTCAGGGGGCTATGGTATTGTGCGACAAGCCCAGCTTTACCCCTCATCGCACCTCCCCACATGGCTGGCTTCGCGTCGATATGGTCCTGCTCAGTGTGTCGCTGTTAAGCAGATCAAGATATCAGAGGTAGACAATATGTCCGATGCTAAGAGAGTAAGACAACGAGCTTGGACACCTGTGCAAGTTTGTTAATTGGAATCACACATAGGCGTTTACAAAGGAGCTGTTGGTATGGTCCGGTCTTGGGGAGCATCCGGGCATCGCCAGGTTCCTCGGCTTCTATGCCAAGTTTGAAAGCTCGGAAGCTTGGCTGCTTTCGCCATGGGAGCCCTACGGGAACGTCATGGAATTCGTCCACAAGCGGGAGTTGGAAGTACCAGAGAAACTATCACTTGTAGGTCTTCGATTGTGCTTCTCGCGCATAGCTCATGAAAGTAATCGCATTAGATGTACGATACCATCGATGCTTTAGCTTTCCTTCATCACCTTAGTCCTCCCGTGTGTCACGGAGACATCAAATCGGTAAACAACAAATCCGGGTGCTTTCGATTTACGACCTGACGCCCAATTCCTCCGACTATTGAAGGCAAATGTCCTCATAAACTCCGAGTGCAGGGCTGTTCTATGTGATTTTGGCCTCGCCCGGCTTTACGAAGACCATGGGTTCGGAAGGTTGGAAACGTCGACAGGTTTTAAAGGGTCTCTCCGCTGGTGCAGCCCTGAAATCCTCGACGGTCACCCACGAACTCCAGCTAGTGATGTTTATGCTTGGGCATGGCTAGTGTGGGAGGTTAGTCCCCTCCTAGTCGATCTCCGACTCGGAATACAATACTAACGATACTCGGTTCAAGATCATGACCGGTGAACTCCCGTATAAAGGAACTGTCGCCGACTATGCCATCATTCGTAGAATATTCGAAAGTCCTCGCCCACAAGTCGACGGAGAGACCCGGCTTGGTGACTGTCTCCAAGTTTGGGACTTGATGACAAGGTGCTGGGCGCATGATCCGCAGCAACGGCCGACAGCCAGCATGTGCCGAACGACCATCGCGTACCTCGTGAGTGTCTTTGGTGATAATGCTTTTGACTATAGAGCCGCACCTAACACAATCCGTCAATAGCCTCGGTGCCCTCCCACCCCCGACAATTTCGATCGCCATGTTCGCTCCGCCGCACTTCTAGAGAGTATCGGCGATCTCGAGAGCTGGAAAGGGAACTACACGGAAGGGCTTTCGCACCTCGAACAGGCTCTGCAGGCGTACGAAGAAGAGGGTAACGAAAAAGGGGTCGCCAGTGTTCTTCGAAAGCAGGTCGTAGTCTATCATCGCCATTCCTACCACCTCAAGGCCCTGAATGTCGCCATCCGCGCGCTTCAGAAATACGGGGACCTCAACGATTCGCTTGGGACGGCCGAGGTCTTGTTCCTCATGGGGAGTACCCTCGCGACGCACGATAAGAGGGACGAGGCGACGCAATTCTTGAAGGAAGCCCTTGAAATCTTCCGAAATAGGGGCAACGATGTGGGCGTTGTACAATGTCTCGAGAGAATCGGCGAGATTCAGAGGAGAGAAGGGCAGTTTACGGAGGCAACTTCAACTCTGAAGAATGCTGTCGAAATCGCGCGTCGCTGTGGGGATAGCCTCGGTGAAGCAAAATCCCTTCTCAGTCTTGGGATGCTCTACGGGACCCAGGGTGATGGCGAGAGAGGGGCCGCTACTCTCCAGGAGACCTGTAATACGGCTCGGAGAATCGGGTGGGAGCACGGGATATGCGGCTCTCTAATCCAATTAGGAGTCATCAAACTCAATGGATGGGCCTACCATGAAGCGGAAGAGCTTTTCCAAGAGGCCGTTGTCGCGGCTCGGCGTAGCAATGCGTGGTGGAGACTAGCCCAGGCCTTGTCCGGTCTAGGATTTTCTCATCGCGGCCAGGGACAACTCGACGAAGCGGCTGCAGCTTTGGAGGAATCTTGCTCGGTATACCACGAATTCTCGCTTCCTAATGATGAATTAGGGCGTACTGCTTCTGCTCTTGCCGCGGTGAAAGGGGAGCAAGGCAGAGTGGAGGACGCTCTATTCTGGTACGATCAGGCCATTGTCGCCCATCGTAGGCTTCAGGATCAGTACCAAGTTATGGAGTATATGAGCGGGAAGGCGGACGTACTCGTGGAGGCAGGGAGATACGACGAGGCGGCGCTTCAGCTTGAAGCGCGTCTCGTGCTTCAGATGGAGCGCGGGGCTCGGAGCAGTTGGACTCGCTCAAGACTGAGCCGTATCCCGAGGACTGCCATGCAGTGGGAACGGCGGAAACAGCTCAAACCGGGACTGACCAGAATTCCTTTGGTCAGCCGGACGTCGCCCATAAATTGCGATCTGGGACGGCTTCAGCGACGGATGCCTCAAATGGCAACTGCCAACCTGAAGCTGCCAATCCGGCTCAGCGAACCGGGAAGTTCCTAACGCGTAGATTTCGCTCCATCGGGTCCGGTTCTGTTGTCGGACGATCATTACTTTTACTGCGTGTATCTAAAACTAGTGTATCTAACTTGTAATCTTCTTCATCAGAAAATCTGTTCGAGAGTCAACCTCTCAAAACGTCGAAAGAGCCCGATATCAGTCCGCCAGCGAAGGCTTGGTGGCGAAATCAACCGGGAAGATCTCTCGTATACTGCTCCCGAAACCCGTCGCTGCACATGAATACGAGGACTATGGTGTTTCAGGCACAGCTTGGACCAGCTTACTGCACACCCCAAATGGAAAATTGCAACTCGCTCTGGCGTCCTCGTCCTTTCCACTTACATAAGAGCCATCCCTTCCCTTAAAGCTTTGGTCCTATCTTGTCCTTCGTGGTTTGAGCCCGCTCCGGTTCTCTGCTTATCGACGGCGGTCGTCAAACTCAGCTCATAGCTTTTCACGGATGAAAACTCGGCGCGTTCACCGCTCTTTCTCGCACTCATCGTCATTACCACACAAGTCTGGCGAGACTTTACTCCTTCAACGTCTAGGGATGGTTGGATTTTCTCAGGTTTGCTGTAATTCGTCCGGCTCCCTACTAAGGCCAACCAACTCCTCTCTGCCTCATCCTTCCGCTGTAACCCTTAGAGGATAAGAGACCGATGCTGCAGGCTCAATGTCCAGGGCTCAACCCATGGAGTTCTTGATATTGCAATCTTAGCTATGGGCACGGACACCCTAGGGGTAAAACTCGACTGTCGAGTCCCACACTGTTTGCATATTCTCCTCCTTGAGGGAACGCTTGTCGTTCCACGCCATGGATGGGGCATCTGATTGCCCTTTGGTTGCTACAAGCTCCTACACCGTAACTGAGAACGCACGATTCGTCACATGAGGTTCGTGCTTGAAGGGAAGTCGAGTTGATGGGGACGGCTGCCATCGGAGCTCTGTGATTACAAGTGAGGAGGCAAACCCCGGTCAGGGTGAGAAGCGCCTGTCGCCGAAAGTGGCAGATCGGCCTCCACGCTCGCTGCATTCCGTAATAACAACTTCCCCAGCACAAGATTCAGACCCGAAACTCTCCACAATTTTGCAACGAGGAAACCAGCACCGTTCTCGTAAAGATGTCGAGTGAAGAAGATCTAGAAAGGAGACGAGCGAGAGGCCAGGCGGTGGTGGGTCCGGTTTCAGTCCAGTTTAGAATTTCCTGACAACTTGCATTGGGTTTGCAGGATGAAGCGTACGAAAAGCTGAGCACATTTCAAGTCGACCGTCGAAGAATCGTTTTGGCCCAAGACGACTCCAGGCGTTCAGGGGGTTACGGTATTGTACGACAAGCCCAGCTTTACCCCTCATCGTACCTTCCCACATGGCTGGCTTTGCGCCGATATGGTCCTGCTCAGCGTGTCGCTGTTAAGCAAATCAAGATATCAGAGGTAGACAATATGGCCGACGCTAAGAGAGTAAGATAATGAGCTTGGACACTTGCGCAAGTTTGTTGATTCGAATCACACACAGGCGTTTACAAAGGAGCTGTTCGTATGGTCCGGTCTTGGGGAGCATCCAGGCATCGCCAAGTTCCTCGGTTTCTACGCCAAGTTTGAGAACTCTGAAGCCTGGCTGCTGTCGCCATGGGAGCCCTACGGGAACGTCATGGAATTCGTCCACAAGCGGGAGTTGGAAGTACCGGAAAAACTATCACTCGTAAGTATGTCTTCCATCGTGCATTTCGCACACAGCTCATGAAGGTAGTCACATTAGGTGTACGATACCATCGACGCGTTAGCTTTCCTCCATCAACTTAGTCCTCCAGTGTGTCACGGAGACATCAAATCGGTAAGATATGGATTTCGGTGCTTTTGATTTGCGGCCTGACACACGGGTCATGTGATTATTGAAGGCAAATGTCCTCATAAACTCCGAGTGTAGAGCTGTACTATGCGACTTTGGCTTAGCTCGGCTCTTCGAAGATAGTGGGTTCGAGAGGTTGGAAACGTCGACAGGTTTCAAGGGGTCTCTCCGTTGGTGCAGCCCTGAAATCCTCGATGGTCATCCACGAACTCCGGCTAGTGATGTTTATGCCTGGGCGTGGCTAGTGTGGGAGGTTAGTGTCCCTTCCGAGTCCATCTCCGAATACAATATTAACGATGCTCGATTCAAGATCATGACAGGTGAACTCCCGTACGAAGGAACTGTCGCCGACTATGCCATTATGCGAAGGATATTCGAAAGTCCTCGCCCACAAGTCGACGGAGAGTCCCGGCTTGTTGACTGTCTCCAAGTTTGGGACTTGATGACTAGGTGCTGGGTGCTTGATCCTTCGCAACGGCCGACAGCGAGCATGTGCCGGACGACCATCGCGTACCTTGTGAGTGTCTTTGGCAATGATGCATTTGGATATCGAGCCGCAATTAACAAGGTCTGCCAACAGCCTCGCTGCCCTCCCACCCCAGACAATACTGATCGTCATGTCCGCTCCGCCGCACTTCTAGAGAGTATTGGCGATCTCGAGAGCTGGAAAGGGAACCACACAGAAGGCCTTTCACATCTCGAACAAGCCCTGCATGCGTACGAGGAAGAGGGTCACGAGAAAGGGGTTGCCAGCGTTCTCCGAAAGCAAGCGGTTGTCTATCATCGACATTCCTACCACCTCAAGGTTTTGGATGTTGCTGTCCGCGCGCTTGAGAAATTCAGGAATCTCGACGATCCGCTTGGGACGGCCGAGGTCCTGTTCCTCATTGGTAGTTCCCTCACTATCCAAGATACGAGGGACGAGGCAAGGCAATTCTTAAAGGAAGCCCTCGAGATCTTCCAAAGCAATAGCCACGACGTGGGGGTTGTACAATGTCTGGAGAGAATCGGCGAGATTCACAGGAGAGAAAGGCAGTACACAGAGGCTGCTTTGACTCTGGAGAATGCTGTCGAAATCGCTCGTCGCTGTGGAGATAGCCTCGGCGAAGCCAAATGCCTGCTCATTCTTGGGGCATTGTACATGAACCAGGATGATGATGAGAGAGGAGCATCTACTCTCCGGGAGACCTGCAATACAGCTCGGAGAATTGGGTGGGAGCACGGGATATGCAGCTCTCTAGTCCAATTAGGTCACACTAAATTCAACCGATGGGCCTACCCTGAAGCAGAAGAGCTTTACCAAGAGGCTGTTGTCGTTGCTCGGCGTAGCAATGCGTGGTGGAGACTAGCCCAGGCCTTGTCAGCCTTAGGAGCTTCTTATCGCGAGCAAGGACGACTCGACGAAGCGGCTGCAGCTCTGGAGGAATCGTGGTCAGTGTACCACGAAATTTCCCTTGCCGATGATGAATCAGCAGATGCCGCTGCTGATCTTGCCGCAGTGAAAAGAAAGCAAGGCAGAGTGGAAGACGCTCTATTCTGGTATGATCAGGCTATTGCCGGGTATCGTAGACTGCAACAGCCAGGCGAGGTGTCGCGGTGGATGTACAAGAAGGCAGATATCCTTGTGGAGGCGGAGAGATATGACGAGGCGGCGCTTCATCTTGAAGCGTGTCTAGTGCTTCAGATGGAGAGTGGGGAGTGGAGCGGTTGGACTTTTGGAAGACTCAGCCGTATCCCGAGGACGGCCATGAAGTGGGAGCGACGGAAACAGCTCAAACCGGTACTGACTAGGATCACTTCGGTCAGCCGGACATCGCCCATAATGTGTGATCTGGGTCGGCTTCAGCGACGGATGCCTCAAATGGCGACTGCCAACCTCAAGCTGCCAATTCGGCTCAGCGAACCGGGAAGTTCCTAACCCGTAGATTTCCGTTCCATTCGGTCGGGCTTCGTTTTCTTACGGACATCATCTTTACTGTGTGCCTATACAACTGTTGTCTCTTAGCTTGCCGCTTTCTTGAGAATCCGCTGTCAGTCAGTGGTGCTCACTAACCTCTCAAGTCAAGTTATTACTGGCCCGGAAACTCGTAGCGTCTGTGGGAGATCAGACGAAGCTGTTAAAGTGTCCCGGTTCAATATTGAGATTTGAGAGTGAAGCGCTTAGACTTGGAATGACAGAGATAGTGGGGGTGATATGTAATGGCATCCGGTATCACGACTTCTCCTGTATTTGAACGCATCGCCCCGTGGAAGAGATACATTCGCGCTATATGATTCCGATTTTTATTATCAGAATAGCACTAAAGTAGTTGGCGTGGTGGGTGAGTCAGTGCGTCCATTGGTAGTCTGGGGTGCCTTTGGCCGTTTCTGGTGGCGGAAGCGCGAGAACGACACGCTTAGTTTACTCGAACGTTCAACACCAAGATTAAACCTCGTCTTGCTTTCCCGCGCGCTCAACGGTGCTTTCCAAACTTTCTGGATTCACTCCGACTCCCATATATAGTCAAGTTCCGTAGTACGTGCGTTTTAGAACGCAAAACAGAAAATGGTACGCAATATCCTTGGGTGTGGTTTTGACATGTCAGTCGGACCGCCGTGACTTAGTTGCTTCCTATTCATTTGCCTGCCGCATCAAATCACAGTCATCTTTAGCCCGCTCAGGGATATCTCAACTGCACAATGCACCTAGTCAAGGCTCGGAGGATTTCATGTCTTGTCGATCAAAGAGAGGAGGTGAGCAGGCGACCGCGCGGTATTCCTTCATCATCGTTTGGGGGTTTCTAATTGGGCGGTATCCCAGCGATCATCCAAGAGATACCCGTAGAAGTCATGGTCATGATATTTGGGATGCTTGACAAACAGGATTGTGCGGTCGCTGCCGTCGTATGTCGCGGGTGGAGCGGCGTTGCACTAGACGAGCTCTGGATATCAATCCCGTCACTCCTACCACTCTTTGGGCTTCTCGGTCCACTAAAACGTACTAGACTTAGCTACGTAAGTCGGAGAGCCTTCTACGTTGCTAGTATAATGGCTAACCGCCTATACTTTCTGTAGGATCTACACCCTGATGCTGTCGTAACTGCAAAGTCTTGGGACCTTTTCAAGTCGTATGGTGCGCGGGTACGACATCTCGCATGCGATGACCAGATCTTCGATGTGGCGATATCCAGTGGATTGATTATGCGAGCCCTCGCTGTCCACCCAGAGGGAGGAATCCTGCCCAACCTCCGAGCCGCACATTGGGATGTCGATGGGATCGGGCTGAACAACGTCATGGCTTTTTGCCCTGCTTTTCTGGAGCGAATCCGCCTTTTCATTCGGCCGGAAAACGCCTCGGTAGACCAGGTGAACAGGCTTCTCTCCGACCTCTCATCGTCACTCGCAAACCGCCTCAAGTCTTTCGAATTCGGGACATACTTCAAGTCCTCCGAGGACGCTATCATAAGCACCTCACTGAATGCATTCCTCAAAGCCCAACGTAGTTTGCGTCAATTGAGTCTTCCATCCTACCACATTCAGGACGTCGCGACCATATCCGAAGTCTGTCAAGATTCACCACAGCTTCGGACGTTCTGCGGAGAAATGAGGGACTTTACGAGCGAGAATCTCCAACTGGCACTGAATGCATTGGTCAGAAGTGGTCATTCTTTGCGATGTATTCGTTTCGCGTGGTCGGAGAGTGATATACCAGAGGAGACCATGGGTCTGGCGGACATCGAGCCTCTGCTTCAACTCGCAGCCTTGGAAGATATCGGCCTTTGGTTTGAATCCGATCTGCATCTGGGCATTCAAGACATCCAAAGGATGGGTCAAGCTTGGAGGAGAGTAACGTCCTTGATGCTCTACTCCGATCAAGGGGGTCAATTTCACCTATCCCGCCTCCTTACATTTGCGGAATCCTTTCCTTCCTTGGAAAATTTCGCCGCTTCTTTCTACTGCGCGGGAGAGATCCCTAATACGAACAGCGTTCCATCTCGGTTCAAAAGTCTTCGGAGACTTACCTTGTTGGATGCTTACGCTCCGGATGGAACAATACAGCCTCTCGCAGGGTTCCTGGCGATGGTCTGTGGACCTGAGGTAGCCGTTGTGCTTTGCAATGATGGCCTAGACTCTTGTCAAGCCCTTGCACGCGAGTTTGATTGGGACAGGACCTGGAATCCGAACAGTTTGACGTGGGATGTACGAGAGCTGATGGCCAGACTCCATCAGGCGCAAGGAAGTACCAACCAGTCACATTAGCTAGGGATGGGAAGTGACCCATGGTTTGCGACTGTTAACAGAGGTGATGGGGTTTCCGATGCTCAAAGGGGCACAGTTTCTGCTACAGATCCATCTAGCAGTTGTTGGTGGCCAAGCCTGTTAGTACACGGACTGATTTACTACCATGTTTACCAATTTGTGTTCCTCTTCCAGTATCGTGATGCAATAACTACGTTGTACTGACACCGCGCACGCAAGGTCGATGACGAGACCAGCAGAGCAGAGTGTCGGCAGCTTCTACCTCGGGTGGGAGATTGCTGCGATGACGTATGCTGTACGGTTCCGACTTATGTTGTTACGCACTAGCATAATGACCAGACGACTTAATGCATGCGCTCTAATGCTCTATTGTGTCCTAGTTCTAATGTTATATCGTGCTGGTACAGCTACCACGGGGCTAGCAATAGGTCGGCATACTCGACCTCACCCCGGGGTAGAGATTGTTGCAGTAATTTGCACTATATGACTCCGACTTTTATTATTAATAATCTTACCAACGTAACTGGCGTGGTGGGTGGCCCAGTGCGTACATTGGTAGTTTGCAGTGCCTTTGACGGTTTCTGGTGGCGGAAGCGCGGGAACAACATGCTCCGTTCACTCGAACGTTCAACACCAAGAATAAGCCTCGTCTTCCTTTCCCGCGCGCTCAACGGTGTTTTCCAAACTTTCTACATTCACTTCGACTCCCACATATAGTCAAGTTCCGTAGTACGTGCGTCTCCGAAAGCAAAACAAAAAATGGTACGCATTATCCTTGGGTGTGGTTTTGACGACCGCGGTGACTTACTTGCTTCCCATTCATTTGCCTGCCGCATCAAATCACAGTCATCATTAGCCCGCTTAAGGAAATATGAGCTATTCATTGCACCTAGTCAAGGTTCGGAGGATTCCATGTCTTGTCGATCAAGAAGAGGAGGTGAGTAGGCGACCGCGCGGTATTCCTTCATCATCGTTTGCGGGTTTCTAATTGGGCGGTATCCTAGCGATCATCCAGGAGATACCCATAGAAGTCATGGCCATGATTTTTGGGATGCTTGACCAGCAGGATTGTGCGGCTGCTGCCGTCGTATGTCGCCATTGGAGCGGTGTTGCACTAGACGAGCTCTGGAGATCAATCCCGTCACTTCGACCACTCTTTGGGCTTCTCGGCTCGCTGGAATATACTGAACTTGGCTACGTAAGTCGGAGAGCCCTCTGCGTTGCTAGCATAATGGTTAACCGCCTGTACTTCTCGTAGGATCTGCACCCTGACGTTGTCTTAACTGCAAAGTCTTGGGACCTTTTCAAGTCGTATGGTGCACGAGTACAACATCTCGCATGCGATGATCCGAGCTACGATGTGGGGATATCCAGTGGATTGATTATGCGAGCCCTCGCTGTCCACCCAGAGGGAGGAATCCTGCCCAACCTCCGAGCCGCACATTGGGATGTCGATGGGACCGGGCTGAACAACGTCACAGCGTTTTGCCCTCCTTTGCTGGAGCGAATGTCTCTCCACGTTCGGCCAGACAACGCCTCGGCGGACCAGGTGAACAGGCTTCTCTTCGACCTCTCATCGTCGCTCGCAAACCGCCTCAAGTCTTTCGAATTCGGAACAAACTTCACCTCCTCTGAGGACGCTACCATGAGCACCTCGTTGAATGCATTCCTCAAAACCCAACGTAGTTTGCGTCAATTGCGTCTTCCATCCTACCACATTCAGGACGTAGCAACCATGTCTGAAGTCTGTCAAGCTTCACCACAGCTTCGGACGTTCTGCCGAGAAATGATGGACTTTACGAGCGAGAATCTCCAACTGGCTCTGAATGCATTGGCCAGAAGTGGTCATTCTTTGCGATGTATTCGTCTCGCGCGGTCGGAGAGTGATGATACACCACTGGAGACCACGCGTCTGGCGGACATCGAGCCTCTGCTTCGACTCTCAGCCTTGGAAGATATCGGCCTTTGGTTTGAATCCAAACTGCATCTGGACATCCAAGACATCCAAAGGATGGGTCAAGCTTGGAGGAGAGTGGTGTCCTTGATGCTCTACTCTAATCAAGGAAGTCGATTTGATCTATCCCACCTCCTTACATTTACGGAATCCTTTCCTACCCTGGAAAATCTCGCTGCTTCTTTCAACTGTGTCAGATATATCCCTAATACGAACGGCGTTCCATCCCGGTTCAAAAGTCTTCGGAGACTCACCTTGTTCGATGCCTTCACCCCGAATGGAATAATACCACCTCTCGCAGAGTTCCTGACGATGGTCTGCGGATCTGAGGTAACCGTTGTGCTTAGCAATTATGGCCCGGACTCCGGTCAAACCCTCGAATGCGAGTTCGATTGGGACAGGATCTGGGATCAGCAGTTCAGAACGTGGGAGGTACGAGAGCAGATGGCCAAACTCTATCAGGCGCAAGAAGGTACCAAGCAGTCGCATTAGTTAGGGATGGGAGGTTACCCATGGTTTGCGACTGTTAACAGGGGCGATGGTGTTTTCGATGCTATACCCGTTAACGGGCACGCTTTCTGTTAGGGCCTGCTACCACACGGGCTAATTTAGTACAATCTTTACCGATTCTTTTCCAATATCGTGATGGTAGCTACGTTGTACTGGGACGGTGCACGCGAGGGTGATGACGAGGCCAGCAGAGGTCACCAGCTTCTACCTCGGGTGGAAGATTGCTGCAATGATGTATGGTTCCGACTTGTGCTGTAACGCATTAGCATGCTAGGTGCCTTCATGTATTCGCTCTAGAGTCTTTGGGCCGCGGGAAGCCGAAGTTGCCGATCAACCGAACCCTTTGATAATTACGTAATGTTCGACTCAAAGCGTGACGATCGCCTGCCCATGAAGAGAGACTTACACCGTCTAACTGGACCAACACCCTCTCCATGACGTAGGAGCCTGAGTTAGTGCTTTTATCCACCAGCACTTGCTTTTGCTCCATCCGTCCTTTAAGGCTCTAGCTTTGCCTGGGATTTGCTTGGTCGTGTGTACGCGTCGCAGTTTGTTTCGGTTTCGACTGTCTACGTTCCAGCATCGTTCCCCACTTACGCGATCCATCTACACCTACAATGTCACTTTGGGTTGATAAAGTGAGCGCACGAGCTTGGAATATTGGTCGATGCTTACCAAAGGCTCCTTCAGTACCGACCTCGCACGTTGGATGATTTGCACTACCACGCGGATCTGTCCCAGAGGCTCAAATCCTTGGTAAGGTCCACCAGAAACGTCCCGGCTCAACTCTGACGAACAAATTATAGGCTGCATCGGGGGACTTCCCTCATATGCTCTTCTATGGTCCATCAGGAGCGGGCAAGAAGACACGGATAGCCTGTACCCTGCGACAGCTCTTCGGCGCTGGAGCTGAAAAGGTATCGCATGGAGTTTCACGCTCAAACCTTGGCAGTAGCGTTTATGACCTAATCCTGGATTGCTTCTAGCTAAAAATTGACCAGCGTGTTTTCATGACGCCTTCAAAACGGAAACTGGATGTCAACATTGTGCAAAGTAACTACCACATTGAGATCACTCCAAGGTGAATTTGCCATCCGTTATGTCCAGCCCGATTCTGAGCTAATAATTTCAAAGCGATGTAGGAATTTACGACCGCGTCGTGATTCAGGAGATTTTGAAGGAGATCGCTCAGACGCAACAAGTAGATTTAAACGCAAAGCAGAGATTTAAAGGTATGGGTCCCGCATTTGTTTATCATCGTATCCATTACTAATTTAGAAAAAATCTACAGTCGTGATCATCAATGAAGCTGACTCCTTGACTCGAGACGCTCAGGCCGCTCTTCGTCGGACTATGGAGAAGTACATGAGCAACATGAGGCTCATCCTTTGTGCAAACAGCACTAGCAAGCTCATAGCGCCCATAAAGAGTCGATGTCTTTTAATGCGGGTGGCGGCACCGGATGATGAAGAGGCACGAATCCTTGATCCTACTTTATGGAGAAACTCGCTGACCTTTGATTCAAAGATGCTAGCGGTCCTAGAGCACGTCGCAAAGAAGGAAAAGTTCCATTTACCCGAGGAAGCTGCTTCGGGTATCATCAAAGATGCTCAAGGCAATCTGCGGAAAGCGTTATTGGTGCTTGAAGCATTAAAAATGCAGTCGTACGTCGCAGATGTTAGGTACACCACCGTCCATTCGGGTGCTAATGCGCATATTATAGGCCCGATTTAACCTCCAATATTACAATAGCAAAACCGGACTGGGAAACATACTGCTCGAAAGTCGCCGACATGATTGTTCGCGAGCAGTCCCCAGACAAAGTCTTAGAAGTCCGTGCCAAGTTGTACGAACTCCTCGCGCATTGCATTCCACCCACGACGATTCTGAAGGTGAGACAATACCTATTCTGCTTGGAATTTTGATCTGATATCGTTTCGCTCAGACGATCGCCTACTCCGTGGCGGAGAAGTCCGACGAGGCGATCCGGGCTGACATCATGCATTGGGCAGCAATATATGTGAGTCTCTAGTGCTCTCTATGTACAATGCGTGTCATTCTCAACTTTATGCTTGACTGTAGGAGGTCCGAATGAGAATTGGGTCAAAGAAGATATTCCACCTCGAAGCTTGGGTCGTGAAAGTGATGAGTCTGACCAAGCATCACTATCATGGTATTTCTCTCAGCGACGATGAATGAGCTTTCTTCTATCATTATGCGCTCTTACATCACGCGCCTTGTTGTAACCTGTAGACAGACCTTTGACCCGCGTCTCATGACATGTTTGAACCGACCGAGGATCCACGGCACGTGCCGCAACACGCGCGAGACTCGGGCTTATATGCCTCGTTGTAATCTTGACTGTCCTCACACCCGCGACTTGGACCTCCTGCAATGTCGCGACCTACCCTGCCTCAAGTAGATAGGATATTATCTCAACCGACAGCATCTAGACCCATCCCAATACCGTCGAATCGACCCATAAACTCGGATAGAAACGTCCCTAGACCATCAACCTCAGGATCATTCCATGGACGCTCATCCAGTGGTTCCACACCACTACCAAATGGTGGTAAAGCACGACCGCTAGATGTCTTCGCTTCTTTGCACAAGAGCACTCTTGGAGTAGTCAAGACTCGTCAGGGAAGCGTTCTATCCAGGGGCTTTATTCTCAAGACGGATTATTACCCTTCAGGTACGCACGCGGTCAACACCCGCTCGAGGTCGAGAGCTGACGCTTTCCGTGCCTAGGTCGAGCTTTGGAACTAGAAATCGATGTCGGAGGTGCACCCAACTTCCGCCAGAACAAGTCGGCGATGAACGTGTTTGGCGTCGCCCAACCTCGTGTGTCTGGCATGAAGGCTCTCTTATCGCTATTACAATGTCGTCCTGGTTTGGCAAATCAGTCCCAATGTCATTGGTTCTCGACTCGAGAGGAACCTATCGGTGCGTCATGTACTAGTCATACAGGGACTTGGCTAACATCCTCAAATAGTATACCTCTCTGGTCGCCCATACGTCCTGAGGGATTCTACTTCTCCCAGGGATGGCGTCGCTCTCACAGAAAGAACCGAGAACCTCGAGGCAATCGAGCGGCGCCTTAAGGCTGACATTGTTGCTGAGGCGGCTAAGTGCGTACCGGCAAACCTTAAGCGCCGCCGCGTTGACCTTTGACGCGTATCTGTAGGTTTAGCGGGGTCATCCTCACGCACCATGAGCTTGGTAAGGGAATTTTGGTGGTATTTGTTACGTGCCTTAATTGTCTGCTTCTAGATAACGGTGATATCATACCAAGCTGGACGGCGGTGGACGCGAAGACGGTTCGGACGCAACAAGAAGTCATGGAAGACTTGAAAACTGAAGGATGGAGCGTTGAATACCATCGGTAGGGTGCGATCTACTGGCAGTATTGCAAGAGCTAAATGGCGCGTCTTTGAAGGATCCCCATCACTCCCGACCGTCCAATCGAGAACAACTATTTAGACGCCTTTCTCGACGTAATGAAGACCACTGACCCCACCGAGACGCCCCTGGTAAAACCACGCTCCACCAATCCTGATCCAAAGATTGACGTCTTCCTTCCAAGGTATTCTCATGTGGCGCCGGTATCGTACGCACCACCTTTGCCATGGTTGGCGCCTGCATAGTCCGAAGAAGGCAGCTGGTGCTTCTGGGCGAACCCGATCCATATGCCAGCACAAAACTAAGCTCCGGGATATCAAGTGTGAGTGATGGGCTGGACACGCGGGCTTCAGCTTCGTGCTAAAGAATATTTTGGCTGCATGGTAGCCAAAAGCCGTCGCGACCCTCGAGCAAGTCAGTCTGCAGCAAGAACTCAACAAGTCTCTTCTTCGAATTACCTACATTCTTCAGCAAGGTTCGGATTGAATCGGGAATCGTCCTACTTTGGCTGACTATGTTCTCTTAGGTCTCCAAGAACAAGACTCTCGTTCCGCGATTGAACTGCTAATGAGCCAACCAGCCCTGATGGAAAGCTTGCGCAAAGCCCACCAAGGAACTTACTCTCTGATCCTCGGCTTGCTCGGTTGCTTGGACCATGGGCCCAATGCGAAGAAGCTTGTGGACCGTGTCATCGACGATTGTGACCATGCCGTCAACCTTCGCGAAGATGTTCTTGTTCATCGCATTCGATATGCTGTCGCCAATATGGACGATAGGACGCGAACGATGCACCTGGCCAAGGCATCTAAGGCTCTCGAGAAATAGTAAGTTCAGCGCCACATCTTAGCTCGCTTGAGCGTTCAGTTCCATGTCCTTTAGTTTTTTTATGATCGCGTTCGCAAGCTTCGTGGAAGGCCAAACAACGTGGGACTCCACTTTCTCGGACTGGATGCGGGTGAGCTTTCCGATTCCTATTACCCTTTCAACGGCGACCTAAACCAAATCGCCCTCCAGGCACGTGTCGAGATCTGGAAGTGAGCACACTGGTCGAATTTCTTTTGATTTACCTGCTGACAATCGTGTAGCCAAGTCAAGTACCTGAGGCAATCATCAGGGCTTAAGGTATTCGCCCCTGTCTCAGACCTTTCGGCAATCAGCAAGGTAGAAGCTGCTAAGAAGCACGAAATGGCTGTCGGTGGAGCTCAAGTTCTTGGAGACGAATGGACGGAGCATGTTGTAAAGGTCCGTCATGCGGAAGGGTCTTTCTGTGGCATTTCATAATCCCTCTGCTTCCAGAACCGAAGTGGAATTGTCCTTCGAGAGGGGACTCTGTTAAAGTCTGACATGTGGCATGCGGAATCACAACGTGTTGAGAATGGCGTACGAGGAGCAATCAACTTCCGCAACGTCCCTGGAACCAACATCTATTGCTTAGGCAAGTTGGTTGATACACCGTACCGAGTATTGTAGCTGACCTCTTAGACTCACGATTTTCAGGTCAACCGACGAGTGAAGCCATCGGAATCGTCTTGGAGCGGATTACCCAAGCCCACCCTGGCGCGGACAGCGTCGTGTGGATCACACTTCGAGAGGAGCCCCTGGTATATGTCAATGGTGCCCCATACTGTTTGAGGTTGGAAGCTTCATCTCTTCGGAACATGAAAGGTACGTCTGGTCTTGGACTAGACCGAGCTTTTGTTTACGTGGGTTCTTGATAGATTACGGCGGCATCTCAGCGTCTCGTCTTGAAATCCTAGAGGATAGGCTGAAGAGCGACGTCATTGCGGAGCTTAACACCTTTGGGCAGCGTCTTCTTCTCCACTCTGAGAACTCGGAGGGCACAATCATTCCAGTCTGGGAAGACGTGGAATCCGACCAGGTCGCTGCACCCAAAGAAGTCATGTCGCAGCACAACTTCTCCTTGCAGTATCACCGTATTCCCATCACTTCGGAAAACCCACCAGACTTCTCGGATATCTCAGATCTTATGGATGTTGTCCTTCGAACTGGGTCAGAGCGCGGCGTCATCATAATCAATTGCCAGCTCGGTCGTGGTCGAAGTACCTTGACTTCTGTGAGCGCCTCGTTCGTTTCAACCTGGCTCCCGAGATCTGATCCACTTGTTAGATCCTAATCTTGTTGATCCAACGTTGGCTACATGCCCATGATCGGCCCAAGCTGAGTCGTAGTTTGTCTCGATACTCGGTGACAGACTACGAACCGGAATCAGCGGTCAAGGGACCTACAAGGCAGTCATACCAGGTTATCAACAGTATGTTGTTGCAGCCTTGATTACGTTGAAGCTAGCTGAGACTGCGCTCTTTTAGATGTATTACGTGTCATTCGGAATGGCTTGAAGGTGAAGGAGGCGGTCGATGACGCTATCGACCAATGCGGCGATGTCTACAACCTGCGGGACTCCATTGAGACATTCAGGATACTCGCCGAGGAAGCGACAGATCCTCGCCAAAAGCGTCAATATTATCAAAGAGGTGAACAAATCGCTACATCTCGTTTCTCTAACGAGGGATTGACACAGCGTGTTATGTAGGCCTTGCCAACCTTAAACGTTACTTCGAGCTGATTATATTCCAAGCCTACCTTGAGTCGACACCTCCTGACACTATAAGAACTATCGAGACATTTGAAAGCTACGTCAAGAAGCAGCCTGTTTTCAAGACCTTCGAGAACGAGATGAAAGCAGATGGTGTGCTCTCTCTCAAACGGTTAGAAAGAATGGATGTAGCCGAAGGAATTGCACTGCCCGACGAGATTGCCCAAACGGTTGCCAATCGCTCCGGTAACATTTTGTCTGCGTCGACCATCCTGAAGAGCGACTTTTTCTCTAATCTGCAGAAGATGTCATTGCCAGAGTATGTCTTTCGCAAACTGTCTATAGTTCCTGCTGCTGACGTGGGTGACTTCAGACGGATTGAGGGCGCTGCCAACTTCCGTGAGATACCCCTCCTCGTTCCTCTGCCAGAGGAGATGTGGGCACCACTTCCTGGACTGACAGAGAAGGTGAAGAAGATGACTGTGGTCGGCACCGGAATGCCCCAGACTGATGGGTGAGCACAAATTGAACTTTGGGCTAATTTTCTTCTAATATCTGCGTTCGAATAGTGCAAGGCGTGTGCTAGCACGACTTGGAGCAACGAATGGGAGTGGTAGGAAGGTGTACTGGACTTCCCTTCGGGAGGTACGCATGCATATGGATAGCAGACAAGGCAGTGCATTAACGCTCTTCCGCAGGAACCCGTAATCTACGTCGCTGGTCGTCCGCATGTGTTGCGGCTTGTGGACCGCCCACTGCAGAATGTCGAGTATGTAGGATTAAATCCTTAGTCCGAAATTGCTTTTCTGACACAAAGTTGCAGGGCCACCGGTATCACAACCGACGTCGTGGAGTCAATGGAGAACCGCCTCCGCCGGGACGTTCAGCGCGAAATTAGGTCAAACGACGGTCGCATCTTGTTGCATGACGAAGTTGAGGACTCCCCCGGAAAGTTCACCATCACAGCACAATGGGAGAGGGTAGAAATGGGCGATGTCATGACGCCACGAGATCTGTTCGATTTGATGGTCAAGGAAGGTTATCAGGTGCGGGATCCCTTATGCTGTCCGTTAGCGGTATCGAATTCAACCCCCGATCGCACCCACAGGTGGACTATACGAGAGTTGCGATCACCGACGAACAAGCTCCGCTCCCAGCGGCTCTCAGCCAGCTTGTCCAACGAGTCACCGGTGCCCTTTATGACGGTGATGTGATCATTCAGAATTGTCAGATGGGTCGTGGAAGAACGACAACTGGAATGGTCGCTGCATCTCTCATTGCCACCGTATCGGCTTACGATATGACGAAAGACGCGGGTTCAGAATCCCCAGAGGAGAACGAGTCCCCAGGAAACCTCCCGGGCTTCTTATTCGAAGGCCAAGAAGGTTCCGAAGAGGAAGCGTACTTACAAGGTCCGAGCCCCTGATTTTCGCCGTCTTTGGACGCACCTATCTAACGGAGCTCTGGTCTTAGGGGAGTACAAGACGATCCTCCAGCTCGTGGGAGTGCTATCGCATGGCAAAGTAGCCAAACGCCTCACGGACATGGCCATAGACCAGATGGAGGGCGTTCAGAACTTACGCCGTGCGATCTTCGAGTACGTTTGTGCGAGGCCTCCGGTTTGGGGGACAGCTTACCAATGCTTCATGCCCCCTTTAGCTACAAGGTCAAAGTAGAGGCATGCGAACCGGGCTCTGTTAAACAGAAGAAGCTGATGGATGTGGGAGTGAACTACCTGTGAGCGGGCTTTTCTACTGCTTCGATCGCATAGATGCTGAGCACCATCGTATTCTAGGTATCGATACGGGACGCTCATAGTCCTTGCCAACTATTTGATCGAACGTCGGCAAGACGAGAACCAAGAGGGGGACTTTGCAGTTTGGTTGAACACTCATCGCGAAATTACGACCTTGCTCGGACGACGGAACTTGGACTAAGACGATTTACTCTGACATCTTGTGATAATAGAACGATATCCATTCTGCCCTAACCTGTACTTGTACATGTTCTGTAATACCAGAATACCTCGTAGCTAGTGAAGGACAAAGCTTTATCGTGATACGAAAGCGGCGGTGAGGAGGACTGGAGGCAGTTTGCCTGGGTTGTTTCGTTCGCTGGAGTGAAGGACCAGATCAGCAAAGATTGAACGATGAATGACGGAAACCACCTTACAATTCACGGACGCGGAAGCTGAAGTTGGTCAGCACTGCGATGAAGAGTGCAACGCAGATAAGGACCGGCCCGACGAGAGCATCTGATAAAGGTAGAAGGTATGAGAACAAGCCGGTAAACCACGATACGATTTTGTATTTTACCAAAGTGTCCTGGGTCCCGACGCTTGATGAGGGTTATTCGCTAGAGAATTAAATCAGGTATGAGATCCGGAATGCGCAGGGTTCAGAAAATTGCCGTACCTTCTGATACAACGCGTAACCATAGCACAAGGTAACCAGACTGATCAACGCATATGCATAGGCAAAGCTTCGGGCCAGCTCGTCCTTGGAAGCATTGAACAGAGCTGCAGCCAGAGTGCCAAGAAGAATTGAAACATTGAGGTACGAAATCCAAGCTATGGTAAAGGAGCGTCAATTGTAGTTCCTCAAGGCTAAACACTGGTCGATTGTCGCGCACTTCTCTCGTTAGCAAACCAAACTTTTGCCTCGACCTTGATCGGGGTGGCAATCTTCTTTGGAATGCGGACCTGCACGGGCACACCCGAGATAGATTGATAGTTTGGTTGGCCGCTCGCGCCCGCGGGGACATCCGGAATGTTGTCAATGCGAGTCGCCCTTTCCCGTATGCCCTGGGGATTTTGGGGTAGGGATGCTAGAGCATTAGAGGAGAATGGGTTTGGAAAGATGTCTTGGATGGCATATGCCGAACGTCTGATAAGGGATGATGCCCGGCTCGAGAACCTCGAACTGGCTGGTGATTGAGCAGGCTCGGCATAGAGCTCTCCAGATGATGATGGGTTTGATGCCATGGTTGAAGGGTTATTCTTTCCTGGTGGCAGTTGGGAGGAAAGAAAACCTGCCGGTGTGGGAGTGTCGAGGCAATCGGGAGAGCACAAGTTCAAGAACGCACGTTTGATGACGTAACTCCGAACTCCGAACTCCGAACCGACGTACGTAAGCACAGCGTTGACGGACATAGTCGGCGGAGTGTAGCTCGGGGTTGTGAGGTCATAATTCACCCGGCCACTTCTGGAATGCTCTCGAAGGCGCCAAATCTTAAACGCACTTGCCCGACCGTTCCCGTCCTACACCGCGGACCTATACATATACTCTCGCCACCGCTGAGCATTTTGGAGCAATCATTCTTCTCCCTCTCCCCTTTTCTACAACGACATAAAACATGGGCAAGGACTACTACGCGCTACTCGGTATTGATCGCAAGGCAGACGATGAGGCCATTAAGAAGGCCTACAAGAAGATGGCACTCAAGGTTAGTATTCTCCATAGGATGCGCACCTCGAACATGCCATACTGACTCTCCCCCCTTACAGTGGCATCCTGATCGAAACAAAGGAAGCGAGGAAGCAAACCAGAAGTTTAAAGAGGTAGGTAGTTCAAGCTATATGCAGGGTCGTGCGAGCGCCATGCTAAAAGTTGCATTTCTGCCTGACAGATCAGTGAAGCATTCGAAGTGCTATCAGACAAGAACAAACGCGAGATCTACGACCGCTTCGGTGAAGAAGGTCTGAAGGGCGGCGGAATGCCACCAGGTGGTGACTTCGGTGGCGATTTCGGTGGTGCCGACGCTGGGAGCAACCCCTTCGCAGGCGGCGGCTTCCCTGGAGGTACCACCTTCACCTTCACCTCTGGCGGGCCTGGTGGTAGAGGAGGACCAGGCTTCACACCGTCGGATCCTTCATTTATCTTTGAGTAAGTCGTGCGGCTAACTCGTGCTTGGGTCGTTACTCGGTGCTGACCGTTTTCTCCTTATAGGCAATTCTTCAAGAGCAGCGGCCTTGGTGGCTTCGGTGGCCTAGGAGGCTTCCCCTCATTCGGGGACGACGACGATCATCACAGTTCGCCATTCGGCGGTGGTTCTCCGTTCGGCAGCTTCAAGATGGGAGGAATGCCCGGTGGGATGCATGGGATGCACGGTGGAATGCCTGGTGGAATGCCCGGTGGAATGCCTGGAATGAATGGCCATTCAAGACGAAGCCGACCAGCATCACCATCCACCGGACGACCTGCTGCTGCATCTCAGCCGCAGGAGATTGTTCGTCCGTTGAAGCTCACACTCGAGGAGCTGCGCAACGGAACAACGAAGAAGTTGAAGATTGGCAGGAAGTTGCTCAACGGGAAGCAAGAAGAAAGGTAAGCTCTTTATAAAGTGCTCTCTCGATCAGCTCCGAGTTCTAACTATTTTTTTCAGGGTGGTCGAGGTCAACGTCCTTCCAGGGTGGAAAGCTGGCACCAAAGCCAAATTCGACGGCGCAGGAAACGAAAACGAAGACGGCACATTCCAAACCGTAGTTTTCGTCGTTGAAGAAAAGCCGCACGACGTATTCACTCGTGACGGCGATGACCTACACGCCAAAGTTCGCCTACCTCTGGTCGACGCCCTTTGCGGTCCTTCAAAGCCGCCAACAATCACCGGCCTGGACGGAAAGAGCCACACAATCCCCTTACCCTCGGGTGTCATTAAGCCAAACGTCCAGGCGAGGATAAAGGGTGAAGGCATGCCAAAGCGGAAGGAGGGTAAAGTGATTGGAAAGGGCGACCTGGTCGTGGATTGGGATATCGTCTTCCCTGATCGACTTGGCCCAGGGCAGAAAGAGGCCATTCGTCGAGGCCTCGCAGCATAGACGATCTCGTTCGTAATAATCCGGATTTCATAATTTCAATTTTGTATGTTGTAGCCTTCATATTCGGTTCTCATCTCAAATGCATGTAATTTATCCCATTCTCGAGAGACTTACTTGATCTCGCACTTTTCAACAATGCTTAATATCACAGAAGACGCGTTTAACATAAAGAGGAAAATCGAGAGCAAGTTGCTCACACAATACAAAGCAAAGAATAAGCGTAAGGAAGTAGATCCTAATGACGTCCAATCAAGCCCCAGAAACCGCCTTCCTACTCTTCCTAGGAAGTCTCCTACGTCGCTCGTCTTCAACAGCAACCGGCAGCTGGGGCGCCGTTTCTCCTTTAATCAGGGCCATGATCTTCATCTTCTGTGCTTTCTGAGCTGGATCTTCATACGAGACCAACATGCTATCTGGTCCCAGCTCCTCTTGCAGTTCGTCGAAGGCGGTTTCGGGCATGGTATGGATAGGTGGCACGAAGGATGTTCCTAAACGGGCAGGAGATACTGAAGCTGACAGTCGAGTCCCATCCGCCATAGTCTAGAAACAAGGGCGAGTTAGTTTACTACCAGCAAACAGATGGTGGCGGGGTCATTGCATACCCGAGATCGAGCAGGTCGTTTTGATTTCTTCTTGGGAGGTTCAGCGTCCTGCTCTTGTTCCCCGGACGATCTCTTTCCCAGCATTGCTGCTATTGCAGAACCCAATTGGGCGCTGCTGGACGATGCCGAAGGCGGGTTCGGACTTTGGGCCGCCGACGGTGAAGGTATGGAGACAGCCAATCTTTTGGAGGGAGAGACCGAAAGCAAACGGGGTGGTATACTAGTCGGCTCAAGCAACGTCGCTTTTGATGAGGATGGCTTAAGCGCGTTGTCTTCCTCAGTCTTGGGGTCTGATTTCCGTGATCCCGTCTCGCTGGGCGAAGCTAGCAAAATTTAAAAAAAAAATCAGCGAAAGGAGGTGCGACAACCTGGACAAACTCCCTCACTATTGGTGATGTCTGTGATTGGGCTTTGTTGCTTTGCGTCTTCTGTCTCGACGGTCTCTCCTTCAATTCGACCAGTGCGTGCAATCGCCCAAAGCCAGTCAAGATCAACGACTTCAACGTTCCAAGTCAGGGCTTTATCGTATTTCGCTCCTTCCCGACTAGGACATATCAGATGAGTGACTGTTTTTGAAAAGAGTTCGGGTACATTAATGCCTTCACGGGAAGAAAGTATTGTCAGCAACGGCAAATGGACCACAAATTCACGGTACAAGAAGAGCGTACCAAGCGCTCTGCAAACTCTCTTCACCGTCGTCACTTGGGAGGAATCTAGACCAGAATAGCTCAGGCGAACAGACTGGGCACCTACAAAAGCCATGATGTTAGAGGGCAAGCCATGCTTCCCAATTCGAATCCGTGACTTACCGGGAACAGGCGTGGCGATAGAAAGGGGTGTAAATCCAACTTGTTCGGACGCATCACATATTCTCTCCTCCCATATCGAGTGTTCAACCCAACATTCTGTTCTGAACTTTGAGAAATGAGGGTCATCGGGACTGACGAATTGCGGCGCTCTGCGTAGGATATCGGGATTAGTCAAACTCCAAGGGATTCTATCGAATGGGTTTTACGAACTCGTGCAGGCGAACAATCACGTAGTCAATCTCATCCATCTTTTCGTCCGCATCGCGTATCACCGTGCCTCCATTATCTTCGAGTGCCTTCACAGCGACATCGCGAGCTGCCTGACCAAACGTTCGGAACTTCAAACCGGCGAACACTTTCACCTCTCCCGTTAGGTCAGCTGCGAGCCTCCCGGTCGCTTTGGTTTGTGGAGGTCGTCGAACCGTATTCGATGGTGCCGCGAAAGCTAATTCCCGAGATGACTTCATCTTCGCCAAGTACGAAGGCCTTTGAGCAACTTCTCCATCTCCATTGTTCGCTGATCCAGCGACTGGAGGTTCACCACCAACGTCATCTTCATCCTCCGTCTCATCTCCAGCTGCGATCCTCCGCGGCCTTGCAACCGCCTTGCCCTTGCCCTTCGAATCACTGGAGCCTGCCTTGGCATCAAAGACGATGTCCGCCCATAAACGATTTCCAAGGACGTCTTTTGGACGTGTCGGATGGTCTCGTCGGATCTGGGCAATCTCGGGTTGCTCCTCTCCATTGACCGTCAGAGTCTCTCGCGTGCTTCCGCTGGATTGAGCGAGCCGGCTTGGACCTGGATCAGCCGAGGATTTGTGCAAGGAACTTGAACCGGTAGGCCTCTGTGTAGATGTAGCGCAACCTAGGAAGGAAGGTGGGTCGAAGAATGGCGCTTCCTCGGCCTGGAGCTCCGGAGGGATCTTCCGTGAAGGACGAGGACTTTCGATGCGGTAGTTTGCTTCATCCCATTTCCCTATGATCAATGCGGGGTATTAGGCACAATCCCATCCGAGCACACGTTCTGGTCGGAATCCCCGTTCACCCAAAGGACGTGGTAACCAAAAACCCTCTTACCTTTCCAATCAATAGAATCCAAAAGCCACTCCTCCCAAACCATCTGTATTACAGTTTGCAAACCAGACTTCTTCCGCTCCGCATTCGCCCCTTTGGCCCATTTGACTTTTTCGCTGTCGTTCGCGGCTGAATCGGTGGCACAGCAGACAACGAGATGCGTGACGTTGTGATTTAATTGTTTGGAATATGAGCCGCCGTGTCGTTGAATAAGTTTAGCGAGCTCGGTACGGCGGGTTGCTGTGTTTTTTCAGTTGTTGAAGCGATCATGGTTTGGGGAGGAAGTGGGATGTTTGTTACGTCAATTCCGAAGTTGAAGTAAACTCGGAGAAAGGGAGAAAAGTTGACCGACGTACCATCGTTCTCCCCAGTAATGGCAACTCTAAGTCCTATAAACGATGGTAGGCGATGTCTTTCAATTGTCTAGAGTGAGGACGGTCAGCACCATGGTGGCGACGGGACGTGTGTGGACCCGCGTGTGGTATGACGGAACGTACCTCCTTCAACGTCACGATTTCACCATTCTGCCAACGCGTATAAGTATCTGCCACCCATTTGGAGCTCATTATAGGTATGCTGCGCTCCAAGGCACACTACAGAGGTTCCTTTTAGTTCATTGCGCATGCCGAGAGATTTCCAAGTTTCCCAACCTGATACTTGGCACTCCCAGAACCATCCG
Source organism: Tulasnella sp. 424 (assembly GCA_019633425.1). Classification (NCBI taxonomy): domain Eukaryota; kingdom Fungi; phylum Basidiomycota; class Agaricomycetes; order Cantharellales; family Tulasnellaceae; genus Tulasnella; species Tulasnella sp. 424. Next base: position 325,981 of record WSUB01000016.1, read on the forward strand.
CAATCAAATGTGTTACTGTGACCGTGAAATCTTTGCTAGTTGTAGCACCGAGGATCTTGGCTTGCTCAAATAGTACGGTCTAAAATGAGACAATGGCAAGAACCAGCTAAGCTGCTCGAAATTCCCATATTTCACGCTGGACCAGCTCGCACGACCCATACCTTGTCCTTGATTCCAGTACAACATAACACGAGCCCATCCAAAGGCGGCTTCGTGTCGTTCGTCGACGTCTCTCCAAGTGGGTCGTGTTCCTCATTGTCACTATATGAATCTTCGATGCGACGCTTGGAAGACGCGTTTGAGGGAACGGCTTTGAGTTTCACTCCGGGTACTTTCGTTGAACCGCGACTTTTGGGCATGTGTTCCTTGTAGGTATTACTAGATACGGATGTAGAGGAGACTAGTAGGTTGTAGAGAGCGTGGTGTGACGCGAAAACGGATGGGGACAAGGGAGTGGGAGGTCACGGACGATGATCGTTTGTTATTGGACTGACGCGTCAACAAGCCAACAAGTCGCGTTCTCTCCTTTCGACGACGCACCTCGACCCGAGACACACACACACACAAGAATCAAAAAGAAAGCAGTGACACTACAAAACAGCGTCGAATTCAGAATGATATGTTACTACAAAAAGGGGGTCTGAGTGGGGTGGTGCGATACATAGATGCCGATGAATGTTGGTTTTGTAACAAATACAATGTCAAGAGTCCGTTCTGTCAAACCTTTTCAGAGGCAGCCTGGCTCTTGGAATCAGTGTCTGCCTTGATCTCTCCGCCTCTTCCTTCTTTCTGTTCTTCATGCTTGACCATCTGGTCCTTCGAGGCGCTCTCGACGTGTTCCTTGGCAGACTCCTCTCCGTCGTCGGACTCCTCAGCGGCCTCGTCGGCCTTGTGCTTGAGCATCACGTAGTACGTCTCACCCTCGACGGTCTCGAGCTCGCCGAGGTTCTCGGAGCTTCCGGAGAACTTTCCTGCCGCGGTGAGGTGCTCAGGAGTGTTGGAGGATGCTGGGAGGGTGGTGTCAGAGAGGAACATGGTGTCCTCGATGACGGGGTTTAGGTAGGGTTGGGCCCAGAGGGTGGTGAGGATGCAACTACCGATAAGGATAGATAGATAGAATCGGTACTGAGAGTACCATACGGGGGCTTTAAAGGAAAGATGATGGGTAACAATTAGTAAAACATCTCTCGTCAAGAAGCAGACCAGGTCAATACTCACTCCAACCAGCGAGTGTGACACGCATGTCAGCGTACCACTGCAACATTGAAATTTTACCATGATCAGTACATTTCCCAGGTGATATGCGTACGATGACCTTACCATAGCGCTGAATCCGACCCATTGCGCAACGAGCGCGAGGGTGGGGTCCAATGCCAATGTGGACCACGCGAAGGCGACAGGAGCGGCGCCAAGGGCAAGCCGGCGGTAACCTGATACAGTATAATTAGTGTCGGGAGACACCAACCACCAACCCAGTGCACCACGACACACCTTTATAGCCACCATAGCCAGTAAACTCCATGCCCCAATGCAGCGCACCCAAAAAGCTGAGAAGGACAGCGCCGTAGGTAACTTGGACTTGCGTGGCAGCTTCCAACACGCTCATGGCAGTGTCGAAATCAACACGCGCGGCATGTCCCGAAGCCAGTAAACCTGCGACTCGTGCCGAGTACAAGGTTGAGGCAGCCGTTCCGAGATAGGGCAAGGCACCTGTGGGTAACACGTAAGAACTCCGAGAACCGGCGAATAGTGATGGAGGAAGCGAACTAACCTGCAAGGCCCGTGATCAAGATTGGTTTTGGTACTTCCGCTGCGTAACCCGCGGTGATATCGCTCTAAGAAATGCCGCAGGTCAGCCGACCCAGGCCTGATATGTGAAGGAGCGAGGTGGGGAAAGGAAGGACGGAGAGTTACGCACAAAGCCGTCATATTCATGGGCAGATTTACGGAAATTGGCAGCAGCGATAATGTTGGCTAGTTCCTGGCCGATGCCCCTTGCCTCTTCACGAGCGTTTTGAAGAGCATGGGGGAGATCCTCACTGGCGGGACGACCTGCAACGCTGGATGCGGTTCCGCGCTTGAGCTGGAGGGCGACGAGAGCGAAGGCTGTTGGTGGTTTTCTGAGCTGGATGGATGATGATGCTTTGGGGAAAGTGGTAGGGTTACGGAGGAAGGTAGAGGCAGGTCGAGTTAGTGAAGGCACGAAGCCTGGGGTTGGACGGAGGGTGGGGGTGAGGCGGACGGAGCGGAAGAGACCAGCACGGAGCATGGTTGGGGGAGAGTAGAGAACGAGGGGAGGAGGAGGAAAAGGGGAGTCAGAGGGGATGATGAAGAGTGTGGATACATGATGCAAGGTTGGACGTTTTTTATAGGAATTGGAGGGACGGGCAGAATCGTGACATGGATTGCTATCAAAGTTGATGTCATTGGGTGCCACAATGCTGACATAATATCACCCCTCTAGATATCGGGATGAGACGGTGTTTTTACCCACAGGTCAAGGCACTTCTCGGGTTACCCCGATTCGAGCACGCTAAGCGAAGGGATACCAGGAACACAGACTACACGTATCGCACCATTCCACACAAAAGCCTCCTCCGAACCTTCCCGTATAAGAAAAATTCACCATCAATCCATGGGGGCGGTGGGGACGATGGAGTGGATCCACCGGGCCGTGTCCCTCCCTGAGCAAATTGAGCCAAATGTTCAATATCCAATGGTCAGACGACAATTTCCACGAAGCGGCCATTCACTAACCGACCTTTGTGATTGAAAACATCTTGACCCCCGGATTGCTCGGGTATCTAATCTCTCTTCTACGTTTCCAACCTTTTACTCCAGCTTTTCATATCAACTTGACCCAAATTTTCAAGTTCAACGGATCTTCCACCCAATCACGTGCAATCCATTGAAGTTCCGACTGCCTGCGTGACGTCGCCTCCCACCCGGGCTTATCCTTGGACTTCCGACCACCTTTAACCAGCCACCGCCACTTGGGGATTCATTTCACTATTCTCCCGCATTTCAAGCTACTTTATAGGCAGTGAAGGATTGCATGAGCTCTTCCCATGCCCTTCACCGCGACAAGCAAAGCTGGGACTACATTATTCGCTCCGGACTTGCAGGCGGAATCGCGGGATGTGTGGTGAGTAATTCCTCCCCCCCTTCCAATTGCATCCTTCCCCACAATATCTAACGAGCCTTGGTTTCCTCCAGGCTAAGACCGCTATTGCACCGCTCGACAGAGTGAAGATCCTGTTCCAAGCTTCAAATCCCGAGTTCCAGAAATATTCCGGATCATGGACGGGAATGTTTCGCGCCGCAAGAGTAATCCAGAAGGAGAGTGGATTCCGAGGACTCTTGCAGGGTCACTCCGCGACACTTTTGCGGGTCTTTCCTTACGCCGCCATAAAATTCGTTGCATATGATCAACTTCATAATGTGAGTTTCTTAAGGGAGCTTGGGCGTGCCGTAGCTTCGGCCAACCTGCTAACCTCGGATTTCCCGGAAACTCAGTTATTAATGCCTACTAGAGAGCGTGAAACCTCGCTCAGGAGATTCGTAGCTGGTGCTGGAGCTGGTGAGTACCACCCCGAGCCCCAATCTCGTCATCAAGACCGTTTACCAACTTTCCGGCTCCCTCTCTAGGCGCTACATCTGTCCTCTTCACCTACCCACTTGAGCTCGTCCGAGTCCGACTCGCCTACCAAACTAGAGAAACGACAACCGACCCTTCTTCCTCTTCTTCAAAACCGTTCCGTCCCTCTCTCCGACGAGCCATTCAAACCATTTACCGCGAAGGCGACGGTCTCCGAGCATTATCAACCTCACCGCCCCCAGCACGACTCACAACAGCCCAAGCAGCCCCCCAAAGCTTCCTCTTCACGCACTTCCCTGTCCTCAAATTCTATCGCGGCTTTATCGTCACCCTCATCGGAATCATACCATACGCCGGCACCTCGTTCCTCGTATACGGTTCCCTCCGATCGTTAGTGTACGACCGACCGCCCGGAGCACCCAAAGTCAAACGCTCAGCACCAGTTGACCTCAGTCTCGGTGCTCTGGCGGGATTGATCTCCCAGACCGTTTCGTATCCTTTCGAAATCGTACGGAGGAGGATGCAAGTTGGAGGTTTGGTCCGTCCAGGTGGATGGGTCGGATGGCGAGAAACGGTTGTGGATATTTGGAAGACGAGAGGGTTCAGAGGATTTTACGTTGGGTTGAGCATAGGTTATGTTAAAGTGGTGCCTATGACCGCCATCAGCTACATGGTATGGGAGTGGTCGAAGGGAGTTTTAGGCGTATGAGGAGAAACGATCGAGTTCCGCCGGTGTTACGTTCATCGAAAACAGTCACGCTATCTTTTGTATCATTAATATTACTGCACATTTGCTGCCAAGCAAACTATCGCTTCCTTTTTTGCTGAGCTTACTGCGGCAGCTTAGAGCCATGCCGCAAATGAGTACCCGGGCAGTCACCCAAGATTCAAATCGTAAAGTAGTGATGAGGCGTGGGTCACAAAGTGAATTCCTGTTTCAGCCCCTTGAGAGCAGCCTAAGAGGGCCTTCGTCAGTTTATCCGTTCTTTAATACCGCTCCTCGAACGGCCGTACCTCGTAAAGCGGCTGTAGCGACTGCATCTTGCTGGCAGCTGGCTTCACTCTTTCCAAAATCTTCCAACGGCCTTGACCCTTCATCATCTCTTTGAAATGACGAACCTGTTGCAAATGTCCTTCAATTTTAGTGACCAAGGATAACATGCCCCCCATACGAGAACTTACCTCTTGGTTCTCGGCCAAGGTCCACGCGTCACCTTTACGGCCTGCTCGCGCTGTTCGTCCGACACGATGAACGTATCGTCGCATGTCCAGTGGAACGTCATAATTGACCACATGCGCGACGTTCGATATGTCGATACCACGAGACATCAAGTCCGAACAGACCAGCCTACGAAAATGCGGGGTACCCAAGAATTACCGTCTGGGAATTGACTTGGCTTGATGAAAAACGAATACTCACATGTGTACCTCCCCTTTGGTAAATTGGGAGAGAAGAGAACGACGGTCGGACGCAGAAAGGTCGCTGGAGAACGCTCGAATGACAAGGGACTTTGGCGTGGAGTCGTCCGACGTATCCATAGCATCTCCCGAACGACTCTCGTGCCTCGCCGTTTCGAATAACTCGAACAGACGAACCAACCGAGTGGTCGATTCGGTGGATTTGGTGAACACGAGTGCATTGGTAATGCCGTGGAACACGACAAGGTAGAACAACGCGAGAGGTTTCAGAGAAGATTCCATAGACAACCAGCGTTCCTGGAGAATTGGGCAGTATTGTTAGGAGGCTCAATACCGCAGGCGTGTCTGGAGAAGCTTACTGAGAGGGTTTGTGGCAGGGCAAACTGTTCGCTCCCTTCCATCTCTGGTCTCATGGCCTCATCCACTGCCTCTCCCGTCTCCTTGCTTACGCTCTTCACGACAAAGTACTTCGGCTTCCGGAGCTGTAATGCGGCAATCTTCTCGGGGTCTTGTGTCAGTGTAGCGGAGAAAAGCAGTTTCTGGCATGAAGACGCTTTAGGTTCGTCAAAGGAAGTCGTGATCCTACTGCGCGTCGTTCCAGAGATAGCGTGCCACGTTGGGGCGACGGCGTCAGGGTATGGGATAGTTAACGAAGAATTCCATGGAGAGGTGGGCGGCGTTGGAATTGATAGAGGTGGTTCAAGGGCAGAGAGAACTCGAGGAAGCCATTCCTGGAAGGATTGCGCGATGAGCCGATCCGCTTCGTCTATAACCTGCGGTTTAACTGTCAGAACATTGAAAATATCCAATTACAACTTTCGTACTAAGCACTCACAAGGAACCGAAGGTGCTGCAAGGTGAAGTTCGGTGTTCCACTGAGGTGGTCGATAAGTCGACCAGGCGTGCACACCAATATGTCGACCTTGCTAGAGCCACCTTTTAAACTGAGACGGGAGACCATAAAATCAGTTAACGTAAGACTTTGCACTAGTGGAAGGTTTGTTCGACGAACATCTGTTCAGTCTCAGCTACAAGCTGTGTCTGCTCATGCGAGAACGAATGCTGTCCGGTAACGAGCGCCATCTGTTGAACCGGGCTGTAAACAACTTTAGCCGACAGCTGATCAGGAAATGCAAACCTTCAGATGTCTGCCCCTCCCCACAGATTCCAATGTATCGTAGACCTGGGCAGCTAACTCTCTTGTCGGAAGCACAATCAATGCTCTAAGTCGCGTGATGACCCTTGTGGAGAGAATCTGTTCGGCCAAACGTGAGTTCAAGACCTGGCGAGACACGTTGAGGTAGCGACTGACCTCTATAATGGGAACCGCGTATGCTAAGGTCTTTCCGCTCCCAGTAGGTGCGGAGACACAGACATCTCTAGGAGGATCATAGGGTCGGTATAGTGGCGCTGAAAGGCTTGCCGAGGTTCCTTCTTTGAGCAGGAAGGGGAGGAGTGCGGTTTGAACTAGGGAAACGACGACGTGCCAAGTCAGCTATATGCGAGTCCAAAGAGCAACTGATCCCATTACCCGCAAATAGCTCGGTGATGTCGAGCTCTCCTAACCGTTTTCTCATCCGCTTCGACAGCCCAAACTCGTCTACATCTGTGTCCTCCGTCCGGCTATCGTCTGGTGGGTTTAATGGCAACGTAATTGCGGCCTCCACAATTTCAGCTTGAGCGAGAGCTTTGTCCAGACCCTGTCTGTATAAAACAAATGCGCTTGGTGCTCGAGGCTTCCGTGGGCGGGGAAAGGATGGGAGGAAGCCCGATGCAGGCTCATCTAGGTCTTGTTCCAATGGCTGAACTGGCTCTTCTTCCATCGGTTCATCGTCTCCGGAGCCATCGTTGTCCTTAGGATCATGAGCTTCGACAAATGCTACTTTTCGTCGCTTCTTTGGCCTTTTCTCCTCGAAAACATCTTCCATCGCCACATCCTCCAAGGTCTCACCTCCTTGCCCGATTACGATCTGTTCTTGTTTGCCTTCTGCTGGATGAACAACGGTGGCTTCTTCAGCAGCCCGCCGGGCCTTTTTCTTCTCTTTCTTCCTCCTTCTTCGAGCTTCGTCGTCTTCTGTAGTACCTCGGACTTCGTCAATAACCTCCTCTTCAGCTTCAACCGCAATGATTCCATCGCCAGATAGGTTAATCGGGTTGGATTGTTGATCATCGTTGGGAGCTTCCTTCGTCCGACGTGCAGCACGCTTCTCCCGCTTAATCCGCTTCCTTTCAGCCCTTTCTTCATCAGACGTCGGCACCGGAGCAGTGAAAGTTACAGGTTCTGGTGGTGGTGTTGATATGGGTTCATCATCCAATATTCCAGTGAACTGAACTGCTGCAACGGGCTCAGAATCTACTTGCTGAACTATCGGCCGTGCCTTGTCGGCTAGCCCTCGCTCTTTCCTACGCTTCGCAAAGATAGCTTTTGCTTTCTGGTGAACGAGACGTCAATCGAGGTTTCTGTTGGCCGGATTAGAGGGCCGTTACCCACCGCTTCCTTCGTCCCCATCGGTAGTTCAAAGAAAATATCCGCGATTGTTGTTGTTTGCGCGGGTTTTGGCGCTCCTAATCAATCGGCTGATAGAGCTGGTACTTACGAATGATTATAGCTGCTATTTGTAATTACATGATAATACTAAGTGCACGGTGTCCAAGCAGAAGCAGGAGCATTGCTCCCGGGCGGGGCGCGATGCAGCGCCAACGATGAAGCCAACACGCCCTCAACCGTACGTATCATCAAACCTCAACTCCGTCCTCGATGAAGTTAACGCCAGACCGTCGGCGTCGAATGCAAAACCCTCCTTCACACTCCACTCGACAGTCTGTTCGTGCTCGATCCAAGAATGCTCTTCGGATTTTTCGATGCTTCGGCAAAGTTCCGGACTCCTCACCAAGAAGCCTCGCAAAAAGTCCGTACCTAAACCCAGTGATTTGATGAATCAGCTGCGACCCAAAGCTGAGCCGAGATAAAGGGAATTGAGCTGACAATCTCTCGTAATGTTAAGGTCGATCAGTCTCGACCAATCTAGCTTGTCCTTCTCATCATCTTCGTCCTGGAAACAGCATTCACCCCATGGTTTTGGTAGCCCGGCGATTCTGCGATCGTAGGCCCAAAACCGTCAGCAACGCTCTAGTTGCAAATTCATCAAACAGAAACTAAGACGCTCACATAAACCAAACAACCAGTCCAAGACCCCACAAGTCCATAGGATAGTCGGGGACTTCGTGGTTTCGAAATGAGCGTGGAGAGACCCAATCGAGCGTTCCGCCATCATACTAAAGCGAAATCGTGAGTTCGAAGGTGACTGGATAGAATGATGGTCGCTTACAGGTTCGGTCCTTATCTCTCCCGCGTAGCGAGAGATTCCAAAATCTCCCAGCACGATCTTTGGTGGGTCTTCCGCGTCATCAGACCACTCATCGGCAAGAAGGATGTTTTCAGGCTTGACGTCGCGATGCGCGATGTCGCATTCGCGTAGATACTACGTAGATCAGGGATGAAAACCAAGTTTGAGCGTCTCGCAACGAAGAAGTGGGGCTGAGAGGCGACGTTACCTTAAATGCACTTAAGAGCTGCTTCGCCGTCGATGGGGCCAGCTTGTTACTTAGTCGTACCTGCTTAACAGGACAACGATTTCTTCTGACGAAGTCGAATAGATTACCTCCTATCATCTCCGGGAAAACAAAGACTACAGTGTAGTAAAGTCAGAGTCTGCCAGACTTGTGAGTGTCTCGGTATATCTATGACGTACTGATTTGCTTGTGAAGCTCGTCGCGGCGGTACACCTGTAGTTCCAACACATTCTCGTGTCTCAAGGACCGTAATATCTGCAGCTCGCGATCGGCCATCCTCTCTAACTGGGGATAAGCCGTAAATTTCGACATTGATATGATCTTCAGGGCGTGCCGAGAGCCGATGCCATGGCGCTTTCGGACAAGATACACGGCGCTGTTGCTGCGAGGACCCCCAAACTGGGCTTTCATCTCAGGAGACCAAGTAAATTCCCGTGAAGCCCAGCAAGCAAGTTGAGTGTCCTTTGGTAGTAGATCAGCATCGAGGGATGAAAGGCAGCCATCGATTTACCTCGGGGGCCACGTAGCGATATCGAAGTTCTTCGCCAGTCCCAAAAGCGACCTGAGACCCAGGTGCGAGAAAAAATATACGGGAGGACGATTCATTCGCAGGTCCACACGGTGTTATCTAGCGTCGAAAGTAGAATTAGATTAGTGACTCGTCGGTTACGGACTACATTCGATTGCCCTCACCTTAGTTACCCAGTCTCCTACAGTTTTGACCTCCGCAGTACGGATATACGGAGACTTTAGGTCGCCCGTTGCCTTTAGCGATAGTTTGATAAAGCAGTGCAACAGACCTGTTAGACGGTGGGAAGACGGAATACATGTCACAGCCATTCAAAATATCTGGAAGGACCGGTGGAACTAGTCCAGCTCTTACCTATGCCCTGGCCTTGAATTCTCAAGTCACTTTCCTGAAACTTACCCACTCTGAGGAGCACGGTCTGCCTCCCATCGTCGGGCATGTAGAGAGCAATCGCGTCTTCTTTGTTCTCCCCGTCGCCTAGTCGAACAAGTGCTCCCATGTCAATGCCGAGATGCTGAGGTGAGTGATTGACGGGGGTAGCTGGTTGATCCCTACGGGAGTGGGGCAGCCAGCAGTGCTTGAGGCTCCGTCGCGACTGGGAGATTCGGAGGAAGCGCGCGTAGCATTTCCTTTTGTTTCTTGGTTATCAGCGATACTGTTCGTTGTAGTCTTTTGCTTCTCGGACGTCACGTCTATCTCGGGCGAAAGGATCCTAAGACGAGGATGCAAGGATGAGACTATCGTGCGAGATCGGGCCCAGTAAACTGGCGTGGGTTACCTGAGTGGGTTTCGCCTACGCCGAACTTTTGAAAATTGTTCTGGAGAAGGAGCAGGTGAAGGTGACTGTTGCTGCTTTGTGGTGTATTGTGCATAGTCTTCGACGGTTTGATCTCCAGTCGAAGCTCGTGTGGCAGCGGTAGAAGGGGAACGACCTCTCCTACGTTTCGATGACGACTCAGACACCGAGTCTAGATTATCGTTCTCGGATCTGCAAGTAAAAGATTTGAAGTTGAAGCCAAGCACATATGCGCAAAGACGTAGTACCTCTTTCTCTTATTGTCGCTGCCTTCTGTAAACGGTTGAGCAGTCGGAGAAGTCCTAGGAATTAACCACCTGGCTTTCTGATTATGACCATGCAAGGATTCTGCCAAACAGTTACATGTGGGCTCAACGATCTGCAACGGCTAAACAGTGTTAGAAGAGATCGCACGTTGGTTTTTTGAGCGAGTCGCGCTCGAGGGGGCTTTGGTGGGCATCGCCGTCGGTACTTGACTGTTGTAGTTGTGGTTGAGAGGGAAGAAGGTGAGAATGAAGACATCCTCTTTTTGGGGGGCGGGGGGACCGCGTCCAACGACATAGATTTGGTGCCGAGTATGGAAAGGGAGACGCCCGTGACACCCTGACGCAACATGACGTGACGTGTTTGTACCAGCAAACCACAAAATACCGTAGAAAGTGTTTTTACATGTGACGTCTTGCTCGAGCGTTAGAGTATTTCCACTGAATTCCATTCAGGCGATATATTACGGCTAAGGACGGGACGCGTCATTTCCGAGTCCATTTCCAACTGCAACCCTCACCCCTGCGTCCTTGGTCGAGTCCCAACATTTCTTTCCATATTTCGCAAATTAGACGAGTCCAAGGGAGGAAGTTAACGACGCGTAGACCAAGTCCGAGTTCGCGCCAAACGATCACGTGCGCGCGGGCTAGACTTTCGTCACCAGTTTGCTCTGGCGATAAACAAGAACTTGTCCTTGGCCACACGTCACCCAAATTGCCTCATCGGCCCCAGCTAAAACAAGTGAGTCACCACCCCTACGGGCTCATTTAAAAGGGTGAGAGCTCTCGAGAGGATTGTGTCTTCAACCATCACCCCCTCCGGCCAGACATAGTGATAACACACACGTCGATGGTGAGCTACCCCCTTGACCGCTCTGCACTACTGCATGCGACGCTAACCAACTTTATCACCTTGGCCTTCGCGTATTCTCCTTTTAGTTCGTACTTCCTCAGGTCGGCCCAAAAGGTGTTGTCGGCGGCTTTCACAGTTCCTCGCGGACTGAGAAGCTTGCCCGGCACGTCTTTGGGACTTCACTTTCGCATCTACGCGACCTGCTCCGTCACTGGAGCGGGATTAAGTGGTCTAAAGGGATGACCGTGGGTTTAGCAGCAGTAGCCGGTAAGTCCTCTTTTCCCTCACACTTGAGGCGTTCGACGTAAGTTCGCTGAACAGCTTTATCTCCAGCCAAGTTCACATCGTCGACTTATTCCTCCACCTGGAGGTATCGTCGACGATATGGGTGAGTAGATGCTCTCTACCTTATCCCTTGGCGTCCGGCTAGTTGACCAGCTCACTTAATAATCTAGACGGGAGCAACTAACCCCAACGTACGAACCCCAGCGCAGTCGCCTGCGTCAACTGTGGAGGCAAACCCGAAAAAAAGCTAAGTTCCTCTTCTATCATGACTGCCGAGTCGAGAAAGCGTTCCTGACCAGGACTGGTGCCTGTCTTTCTGTGTTTCCTCTCTTTATCTATCGGGCTTTCTTTTCTTTTCTTACTTTTTCTCGGGGGATGAGGATGAAGCTCACCCTTCCACGTCGTGCGCGGGACCGGTCCCCTCTCCTGATGGTGCCACCAGCATCACGGGCCGCCTAGCTCTCGTAAGTGATGGCAACCTACGGTCACTGGTCCGTGGGTTTGCAACTCGCCTACGATAGTCGTTCGGTCCGCGAATTTTGGGGTTACTGTCCATGTACCACTTAAGACCAACCTGTTCCATGATCATAATACGAGCCTTTCTGAGAAATTATATTAGAATGATTCTGGCCATGGGTTAGGTTATATGAATTACCGCCATAAATGTGATATCATCCCCAGTTACAGACGAATGAGGTGACGTCACGCGCCTTTCGGGGTTCGAACTCGGCACCCTTGAGCACGCCTTTCACGAACCACATTCGTAGACTACTTCACGCATCATCCTCGTGTCTCAGTACTAGTCCATCTATTTCACACCCATGCCTTCCAATGGCCATGGACAAGGCCATAATTTGTCTCGTAAAGGTCACGCGCACGGTTAGTGTTTCTTTGGCCCATCTTCATCGCTCATATGTATCCCTAATCGCATCGCCCCTCAAAGACAAGCGAAATAAGCCGCACACTCAGCACAAAGATCCTGAATCAGCTTCTACCTTTTGGTCAGTTGGACCGAACGGCTCAAGCGATAGCGGATCAAGAGACGGAGGCGAGACCAAAACTCGTACACCGAGATTAGACTACTTAGATTTCGAGAAATTCATATCACTCCCGCTTTCCGTGATGGCAAATGTCAGTATGTTCTGTTGCTTCATTCGCCGCTGTTCCCTCACAAACGCCCTCTGTTCGTGGTAGACGTGCAAGTTCCTTCAGTTGGAAGATCTTGTCACGCTATCTCGGACTTGCGCGAGACTCAGAGCTCTCCTTATGAGTAAGATTTCGAAACCATGCTGGGATCGAGGGCGTCGGCTCCAAAACATACCCGAGTGGAAAGGAGTGGCTGCGCCGCGTGCGGCGGCTTTTCTGTTTGACGACGCGTGTCAGGTCAGCGTACAATAAACCAGCATATGATATCAGGCACTAACGCGTCGACTTGGTCCAGGGGAGGATGTGCAACGAACCAGCTCCTCTCAAGACGTTCTACGTTTGTAAACGATACTGTCAGAACTGCGGCCCAGAGCAGTGAGATTTTCGTGCTTCCATCGTTGGAAGTCATCGCTGAATATGTGGATCGTGTTAAAAGTCTACTCAGCGCGGAGCAAGTGCTCGAGAGGTGCCCCGGCATCCCTCTCCGCTTTATCAATCTACTACCTTGGACTCGGACACGTGCGTCCCTGTGCATATCCGAATCTAAAGAGCCATGCAAGCTTGTGATACTCATGCTTAAATCTCAGGCGCCTCGAAGTCTGAAGCCAAGGTAGATGTCGGCCGCTTCGTGCTCCTGGACGACGTGAAAAGCTTGCAGCGTCGGTTAGTTGGGTTCGATCCTGAGAACAAGGAGGCCCTATCTAGTGTGGAAACTGAGCTCGGAATGAGGCTCAAACAGTCTCGTATTGTGAGCCGTTGACTATCGCAGTGGAGCTACCGGGAAATCCGCTGACCCGGTATTGTCGAATGCAATTCGAAGGCCAAGTGCATGGAAGACTGGCTTCGCGGTTTCGAAGGCAGGATTTGGCACGCCGGGAACGCCCGTTTCGCCGAGTAAGTGGCTGTTCTGTATAGAGTACCTTTCGGGAGCTTCGTCTTGGGGTAAAACTTCTCACCCACTTGGCCTTTGATTCGACGAATCATGCAGGTTCGCTTATGGTCTCCAAAACCGATTTGGCTGGATTATAAAGCAAATGCCTGAGGTTACAACCAAGCGTCGCTTTGACGAATTATTGATTTGGGTAGACGAAGTCCCAGAGCTAAATCAGACCGGTGAGAGATCTCGAGCCGAAAACGATCTCAGTAGCCCTGATGTCGACTTGGACCTGTTATTAGTCTGGGACAAAGCAGAGAAAATCATTCGAGACATACTATCAAAGTGCAAAAAGCTTGAGACCCCTTCCCGTAGGCCCTGGAGTCTGACGAAAGCCGTGGATTCAGCATCCAGCTCTGGTCCGACGGCACTCTTGCTCGACAATGAAGGAAGTCCACCCTCTGGGACGCAATCATGATTGGAAGGCCTGCTCTTGTCAAGGATCTCGCCGGACCATTCAACCCGCAGACGGTGGTAATCGGGGTTCTCAGACATGGTCTCCGAAGTCATGCTTCCAAGTAATCACATTATCTCCGGCGCTCTTCGCTGTCAAGCAGTGTTCACACCCTCGAATATTAAATGTCCTTCGTGATATGCGTGGTTCTACTATTGCGGCGGTCGAGAGGACCAAATATGCGCGTCGCGTGAGGTGACGTTCCCAGGGTAGCAACCTTAACACCCTTGGGGAGTTGTTCGGACGAGGTCATTTCCGTGCGGGTTGCTGGATAGAATTATCCGCATGAGGATGATGAGCGTGGCGTGGCTATGATATCTGAGTTTTAATTGGGGAGGTGAGGCTACGTAGGGGGCTGATTCAGACCAACCCAATACACTTTCCACTTCGTCCTCTGATCTGCTATCGAGCCTCTCGAAACTTACAGGAAAATGGTGCAGCGAGAGGTGAGTTGGGCTTTGGGTTCTTATCTATCCGGCGGGTCATGAGTTCGTTTGGCACTGACGCCGGGATGTGTCTCGACCTTGTAAGATTGCAGGGATGGATGAGATGATCCGCGCTAACGCAAAAGGGGTACCGGGGCTTGTTCGCAGAAGCAGTCGCGTTATGCTGAGACGGAAGCGGCATTCCTCGAGACTTCTCCCCGACGCTCCCCATATTCCTTTCGGGTGCTTTGGGTGTAAGCGGGAGACGTGGGTGGATGTTTACGCGTTGATCGCGGAGTTGTGAATTTCATGGACACAGGAATGTTCTCCTTGGAACGGAATAGAACGAGGGGTATCGGCGCCTCTCTTTTCTATCTTCTGTCCTTCCACTTTCTATCCAGCGCTCGACAACCCTGTCTTGACTCATGGAGGGGTTTGCTCGCCATCTGTCCAATATCTCTTTAAACCCAACGGGATCATAAAGATCATCGCTTCTAGCCCCTTGTCCCTTCCACTTTCCTCCTTCCCGCAGACGTCCCACTTCTAGAGGACAGTCGCACTAGCAACATCACCCGCAGAAACAGCAGCAGCAGCAACGACGACATATAGCAATGCCTCCGACCACACGCAGCTCACCAACGTCGATCAACGCACGAATTGAAGCACCCGCCGCAATCGAGGCCAACGCCAACACGACAAACGTTAACTTAACCCTACTCGCCGCGCTCCAACAGGTGCAAGTGGCCATCGCCCCGCCAACGCCAATCGATTCACAGTCCATGTATTTCGCGACATCTGGGCCTCAACGCCCTCGGCTCACGGCACGACAGATGGAGTTGCTGCACCTGTACAAGAGCGATCTGTGCAAGCTGCAATACCACATCGCCTATTCGATGGACTCGTCGATTGCTTATGAGCTATTCGATCTCGCGATGAGCTCGGAGGCGGCCCTGTTCGGAACGCTTACCCTAACGGCTTTGTACAAGATTCGCCTCCGTGGGGGTGGGCCGTCTGACTCGCAGTCCGAGGAGATGGTCGAGGTGCACGGATTCTTTGAGCGTGTCTCGACAGAGCTGGCGCAGAAGACACAGCCGTCCATGCTGGACAGCGGAGATGCTATGGCGGCGTTGCATGTGGTATCCGCAGTGCTGTTCGAGGGAGGCACAAACGCTGAGTGGGATCAATATTTGGATATCGCCAAGTCATACATCGCGCAACACCCAGTTGTCAATATGAGATCTTGGAATTCGTCACCTTCGGGCGATCGTTTGTCCAGTGCGATGACTACCACCATGGACAAGACAACCCAGTTCATTATCAAGACAGTCGCGTGGTTCGATGTTATCGGAAGCGGTGAGTAGGAGTCTGATGCAGTGGCAGCCCGATTCGGATGCTAACTAGGGCCTTTTTTGGCAGTGACGATGCGGAGACAGGCTTTCTTCCTCGACACGTACCGGGAACTCTTTGGGCGGCAAGGCGGAGCTGCGATGGAACGCATTATGGGCTGCAACGAGAAAGTCTTGCTCGCAATCGCTGAAACTGCTGCGTTGGCTGCTTGGCGTCGCGAAGAAGAAAACAAGGGGTCGCTGAATATCATGAGCCTCGCGCAAAAGGGCGTCAAGATCGACGAGATCCTGAGTTTCACCGGTCCTCAGTACAACGGATCAGGGTTCGAGGACGATCTTGGCGACATGAGCGAGGCTCAGATGGAACAAGAGAGACAAGCCCGGACCGTCCGGTTGGTGTCGAATGTGTTTAGGGCGGCTGGGAGGCTGTACTTGCACACGGTAGTGAGCGGTTGCAATCCGGAAGTGCAGGACATCAAGACTGCTGTGCAAGCTACGGTCGATGCGTTCAAGGTTCTTGAGGCCAGCGATTTCGATCGGAGTCTTGTTTTCCCCATCACCTTGGCGGGATGCATGACTGATAACAAAGAACATCGAGCATACCTGGAAGGGAGGCTGTTGAAGTTGGGTTTCAAGGGGCAGGCTGTGGGGAACTCTTCAAGGTGAGTTGGAGCGGAGTTCTACTTTTGTGTTAGCGTTGGAAAATGTGGGACGACACCTTGCTGACCTCGTTTTTCTTCCTCCGCGTTCATTCAATTGCTATAACGTAAAAAATTCGGTGGGGCCCGACAGCTGCTTGCAGCTCATGTACCAGGTATGGAAGAAGAGGGATCGACGGCTCATGGGCTCGCGAATAGTGGATTGGATCGACACGATGCACGACCTGGGCTGGAGCCTCCTTTTGGTCTAAATGACTCTTCATACTACGGATAACGGAATATGGGAGGGTTAGGCTTATTTGGGCAAGAGGGAAGGCAGTACGCGGGGATTTATTTATGTCCTTCTAATTCTTCTCAACTCGCGGATTCCGGTGCTAATCAGGGTTCTCTAACGTAGTCTCCGAAAATATGTTTCAAAGTAATCACAGTCTCTCCTGCCATCTTTGCTGTCGGTTGTGTTCATACCCTCGACTACTAAATGTCCTTTGCAATATGCGTGGTTCTACTATAATAGATTAAAGCGCGTAACGGCTGAGCAGCTGAAGAAGCCTCAGAAACAAGCCACTTGACTTTCTGTCGAGAGATACGCGATGACTCTGCCAAATAAATGGGCACAAAGACCTTTAACGGCTAAATAGTGTTAAAAGAGATCGCACTTTGGTTTTTTGAGCCAGTCACACTTGAAAGGGCTTCTTTTGGCATCGCCATCGGCGTTTTACTGTCGTAGTTGTGGTTAAGAGAGAAGAAGGTGAGACTGAAGACATCCTTTGGGGAGGGGGAGGAGAGGAGGCCCGCGCCAAACAGCATCGATAACCCCACTCTTAACCATATCTCGCTCTTGGCGATGGTCATGTTTGTTTTTGAGCTCTTCCTCCTCTCCCCTCACTTACCCTCTTCCTACTTCCAATCGTCCCTTTTTTACGATCCCAATCTGTGTCCCTTTCCACTCAATGATGCTTTATGTTTTATTTTACTCATGCTTCATTTGTGTTTTGCGCGCCTCCCCTGTTCCCTTGCTTTGTCCGCCTATTCCACGCTTTGGCCTTCGTGACCCTGCCCTTCCCATTATAGCCCCGACTCTCATTGCCGTAGCGAAGCGAGGCATATCTTGTTTGATTAAGTACGCGTATGGCAAGTAAGGCGCCCGCGATCCCCTGACGCAAATGACTTGACGATTATATAATACATCAAGCCCATAATTTTCGTCCATCTCTGTGCAGTTTTCACCAAAGAATGACTATAAAGTGTAGAAAGCGGTCGTTGCTGACGCTTTAGACTGAGTGTGCATCCAAAGCCTAAGGGGAGATCCGGCCGGGGTTGTGGGGGGACAAGATACCGATTGCACAAACATTTGCCGAGCTTGAACTCAAGAACACAGTCAAAAACGCAAACACATATGGATTAGAGGCTACCGAAGTTTATTCAATGGAGGATCTAAGGAAGGTGCCCAAGGATTGGCTTCAAAGATGGTGGAAGGTGACTGCAGAGTAGGTAAGCTCAGTGGCGACATGGGATCTTGAAACCCTTCTTACCAACGCTGGAAAAGTTTGGAGAGATGAAATAAATACGAATATATATTCTGCCCACTTTTACCACCTATTCTGCCTACCATTCTACCCGATAGCGGGTAGAATTCCCGCGACTTCAATTCTACCCGCAACACGAGGCCCACGATGCTCTCGATAACCCAACAACCACCACTATCGCAGGAGGAGACGTCTTATCCAATCCCTGGAGAATATGAAGACGGCCACCCGTTCCAAGGAAGGATGCATGACGTGCAGGATTAGGTTCGTAACTTTGGCATTCAAGATGTGGCATCACTAAGCGCCGAGTGGCTAACGTTTACTGGACGACGCGTCATTACTATCCCGTCGGCAGGCGCAAGGTACGGCTCATTTTGCTCTGCTGCGGTGACTCTTTGCAGAGTTCTCACTCCACCGATTTCGTGTTGCCCAGAAATGTGATCTTCAGCGTGTCGACGGCTCTTGCCAAAATTGCAGTAAGTTGATAGGCGCGCTCCTTCAAGCGATGTCTTTGTTTCTGACTCTTTATAAGTCCGCTTTCGGGTTGAGTGTCTGGGATGGGGTCAGTTCTCTTCAGCTGCGCTGACAGCTGTCCTTTCTCTGCGTTGATCTCTAACCATGTCGTCTTTCTTGGGCAGACACTAAGCGCCTAGAGGCTCTGCGAGTGCGTGATCGTCCTTGTTTATATTGCTTTTTACCCCCTCACTCTTGGCGCGTGACAGGATCCGGAGGTGGTCAAAGAAATGCAACGCCGCATCAAAGTGCATCTGGCGTCGAATAACATGATCAAAGGCAGCGCGAGATCATCGGTTGCCGCTACTCCCGGTCAGCAGATACTCTTTTCCATAATACGCCGAATCATCCCCAATTCACACAATCTCCTTCCCATATAGACCATACCCCATTCTCGTCGACGCCTCCCTATTCTTGGCACCCATCCCCGTCGTCTGATCGTTCCTCTGAACCCCTCGATGCCTCGCCTCTCCCGCCTCTCCATTCTATCATGACGACAGCCCCCCACCCTTCGACCCCCTCCAGTGACATACCGGGTGGGGTCGCAGGAGGCGCGGGGACCTCGTATGGCGGACAGTCTTTCCTTTCCTTTGCCGATCTTATTGGTACAAACGCCTCTAGCGATAACGAAGCCCAGTCGTCTGCTTCTTCGAGGAAAGGGAAAACCCGTCAAGCGAAGCACGCGCCCGTTGAATCACCCGTTGAAGAGAGTTCCGATGATGGGTTCGGGGAAGACGAGTTACCGGAAGATGAGCCAGGTCCAGACGAAGGGGCTTCATCGTTCTCAAGACATTCTCCAGGTTACCCTCAACCAAACTACGATCCGCCGCAATATCGACCTCGTTATCCGTATGAGATGGGCTCACCGCCGCAACAGCCACCATATCATGCCCATGCACCTCATCCGTATGCGCAACCCGACCCCCGCACCCAGCCGCACAAATATGACAACGAAAGGGACATGCGAGTTGACGATAGCCTACGCAAAGCAGAAAGGGATCGCGAGACGGATCGCCCTCAGGTGCCAAATGGAAACCTGCCTCGCCCTCCATACGAACCGAACGTGGGCTACCCAGCCTTCCCTGGTCACGACTTCATCTATGGCCCCGGAGTCGGAGCGGCAAGTGCTGGTCGAGCTTTGGCTGGGTATACCCAATTCGGACATGCTGGATATCGAGGTCCAAGCCCAAGCGATAGTCTCAATAGCAGCTTCGCATCTGGTCCTCCGCCACCAAAGACGGATCCATTCTATAGTGGTCCACGTCTAGCTATGATGGATGCTAGGCATGGCACAGCTGCTCTCCCCGGCCCGCCTTTGTCCATGTCGATTGGACGGAGTGGTGGAACGTCTCCGACGTCGGATCAGTACCTTCAACCCATGGAGCACAACCCGAACGGCATTACGTACAACGGTTGGTATTTTGCTTTTCCCTCCTGCAATGATGTCACTAATGCTTTTCATTAAGAATCGGGATACAGGTCACCGAATCCACCCCCAGGCCGATCGCCGATGGGTGCAGGAATGACTTCAAGTCGCGGCAGCATAAGTCATCAATCGGGAGAGACTACCGAAGAAGCAGCCGACGTCGAACCTATTCCAAACCCTCATCAGCTGAGTCAGTCGAAATCGAGCCCGTCACGTCCTTCAGTACTCCCCGGTGGAAGGGTGACTGACTAATACTTTTCTGCTTCGTTCTACTCCGCAATCTCTTCATTGTTTTGGCATCTTCACATTGTTTTGGACGCCCTGATCCACGCACTGTGCCATATCACTTTGCATGCTCGTCAATTACACATACGAACAATATTCGCGCACATATGAAACCCAAAATACCGCAACCGTGGGCGCGGCTCCGGTGATGTCCCTCTCCCGCCTCAATCGGAACTTCCCCGCTACATTTGATCTTTCAACCGCTTAATAGGCGCTGGCACTAGTGCTTCAACACAGGTCGACATTAAAACTGCCTACACATCAAGTCCGTATATTCCTGGCGGCAGCTCGTTTGGTCCAAGCTACTCTTTCGACAAGACGTTCCAAGATTCCGAGCCCAATAAATAGTGTAGAAAATAATTTTGCATATGACTTCTTACTCGAGCGTTAGGGTATTTCTATTGAATTCTATTCGTGCGATGTATTATTGTTAAGCACGGGACGCATGGTTTCCACTTCCAACCCGTGACATCCCCCACCCATGCGAACGTTCTTCGTCGAGTCCCAACATTTGTTTCCATATTCCGAAAATTAGACGAGTCAAAAGGAGGTTAAGGTAACGACGCGCAGACTAAGTCCGAGTTTGCTGCAAGATACATCGCGCCCAACGATCACGTGGGCACGGTCTAGACGGACTTCCGTCACTGTCACATCAGTTTGGTCCCGTTGCTCTGGCGGTGGAAGAGCTTGTCCTTGGCTACACGTCATCCCAGTTACATCATCGACCCCAACTAAAACAAGTGAGTCACCGCGCCTACGGGCTCGTTTAAAAGGGCGAGAGCTCTCGAGAGGATCCTGTCTCCAACCATCACCCCCCTCGCCAGCCATAGTGGTAACACATACACATCCACGGTGAGCTACCTTATCGATAGCTCCGCACTACGGCATGTGACGCTAACCAACCCACCACCTTGGTTTTCACTTAGCTCGTACTTCCTCAGGTCGGCTCAAAAGGTGTTGTCGGCGGTTTTCACAGTTCGTCGCGGACTGAGAAGCTTGCCCGGCACGTCTTTGGGACTTCACTTTCGCGATCTACGCGACCTACTCCGTCACTGGAGCGGGATTAAGTGGTCTAACGGGATGACCGCGGGTTTAGCAGCAGTAGCCGGTAAGTCCTCTTTTCCCTCACACTTGAGGCGTTCGACGTAAGTTCGCTGAACAGCTTTATCTCCAGCCAAGTTCACATCGTCGACTTATTCCTCCACCTGGAGGCATCGTCGACGATATGGGTGAGTCGATGCTCTACCCTTTCCCTTGGCGTCCGGCTAGTTGACCAGCTCACTTAATAATCTAGACGGGAGCAACTAACCCCAACGTACGAACCCCAGCGCAGTCGCCTGCGTCAACTGTGGAGGCAAACCCGAAAAAAAGCTAAGTTCCTCTTCTATCATGACTGCCAAGTCGAGAAAAGCGTTCCTGACCAGGACTGGTATCTGTCTCTTTCGGCTCTCTTGATCGAACCGGGTTCCCGTTATTCCTTTCTTTGTTTTGTTTTCGCTCCTTCTTCACCTCTTTTCATTACTATATTTATCTTTGCCTTGATGCTTTGCTGCGCAATCCTGGTCGTGGCCGGGACAACCAAAGTTAAATCAAATTGGTGAGAGATCTCGAGCAGATGAACGATCGCAGTAGCTTTGATGTCGACTTGAGTCTGTTCTTAGTCTGGGACAGGGCAGAGACCGTTATTCGAGACATACGAGCAAAAAACAAAATGCTCGAGACCTCTTCCCGTAGGCCTCGGAGCCTAACGAAAGCCGTGGCAGCATCCAGCTCTGGTCCGATTGCACTCTTACTCGACCAATGAAGGAAGTCCCTCTTCTGGGACGCGAGCATGACTAGAAAGTCTTGCTCTTGTCAAGGATCTCGCCGGCCCATTCAACTCGCAGATTCCGGTGGGAATCGGGGTTCTCTAACACGGTGCCCGAAGTCACGCTTCCAAGCAATCACATTCTCTCCTGCGCTTTTCGCTGTCAAGCAGTGTTTACACCCTCGAATATTAAGTGTCCTTTGTGATATGCGTGGTTATAGTATTATAGATCAAAGTGCATACCAGCCGAAAGCGAGAGACGAACGGTCGTCAAAGAAGCACCCCGCTTCGTCGCAGAGTCCGGCTTCCACATGATGTCATTACCCAGGATTTGGTTGTAGCCATCGCTCTGGGCTACGACTAAGTAGGCTGTTACTTGCGATACTTTCATTTCGCCCATTATGATATCGCCTCCGCGCTTTAGAATAATCCTACCGAGTCCTTCCCTCAACCAGGCGGAAAACCCAGAACCCCATGACGCGGATTGGTATTTACGAACCAACCAAAGACTTCGTATACATGCTCCTGGCCATATAACACGAGGTTGGCTTAATCGAGATACATTCGTTTCCTAATGTCTCTTCACAGACCTAGAAGCCATGTCGGCCCGATCTTCAGCTGCTAGAACTCGTGGCCTCCGAAGCCTGTGGGACCACATGCCGATAGATCTTTTATAGATCGTACGCGCCGACCTTTAAGGTGGCCATCTACGGTCGCATACTTTTCCGATGGCCAAGTAGCCACCTTGATTAGCTGAATCTGCTCATACTTGTTTTATGCCGTGCCCTGTAGCGTCCTTGGTCGTCTATTCCGTCCCACATCCGCGACGGAGCTTCAGCAAGTCGGATCAAGCCTCAGAAACCACCTAGGCTATTTGATGACGTCCAGACCAGCACTCCCTAGCAGCGCCTCTTGTTAATTGATTCCCATCGGCCGTTTGCGTCGGCTTGACAAGGTCCCCCTTCATACGACTAAGCCCTGTGCCCGAGATGCTGACGACCAAAATACAGTACAGCTCAACTCCGTTGAAGACATCACCCCCTTTCGGAAAGTGATCCTGGGGGTGGCCTTTGACGTCTCAAACCCAACAAAGGCCTCGATTAAATTCCTTTGCCCCAGAATATTAATGTGACGGATCCAAATGAGTGCATCTTTGCTGTGCGCCTATCTTGATCACGGCCTGCTGCCAGCGCTTCGACAGGGTAAGCGGCGTGGCAAGCTTGAGCGTGTTGCCAGTCCCACACCTCTCGGATGCCTCCGCGTTTGTCCAACACCTTTCCTTCCGCGTCTCGAGCAACTTGATTCTTTCTCCAAGCTTGATTGAGTTTTCGGTCGACCCAACACTTCTCAATGTGTCTTCTTCGTCCCGCGTTCCCGTTTTCTTGCGGAACCGCGCCTCGTTGACACGTAGTTCCGATGAACCTCGTCCGGCTGACATGCTCCAGCAAATAGACAAACTTCAAACTCTCCGAGTCCTGCGTTATGTTATTCGAGCTCAATTCACGATGTGCTTGGGTTTGAACCTGCATACTTTGGGTACGCTGGCAAAGGAATTCAGTCGGTTTTTGGATCACGTACATCTTCGCTGAGGGACAAGACTCTGTCGCGGGTTGCTTCTCTCCGTTCGATGTGCTTTCCGCAGCGGTGGTAGAAGCGTTTATGGCGGCTTCTAGTGATCACCACCGAGTCTTCTCTGTCTTCCTCTGCTTCGGAGTCTCCGCGTCGTCCCGTTAACGACATCATGTCTCCGCGGCAGCACTACTGTCGAACACGACATAAACGTCACATTGCGGGGAACGACCGGCTCCAATAAGCATCTAGACATCATCGGCGGCATTCGTTTACTGGACGACATGCAGGCTTGGTGGCTTTTTTTGGCCTTGGCTTCTCCCTATTTGAGGTTAGGTCAGATCTAGGAGCGATTACCTCGCTGTACAGAGCAATGCCGATAAGCTGAACCGTCTGTGGGGAGGCTCCGCTCGGTCTGGGATTGAAGTTTATGCTTCTCTAGCAGTGTCTCGCTTTGGTCGCTTTCCGAGGTGCTTCGCGAAGACGGCACTTGCACCTGCACTCTGCACCATAAAAAAGCAATTCAGATATTCCTCGAATCGAAACCACAGCCCACTCACCCTCCTCTCCACCGTTCCCATCGTTGCCCTTTCGTTTCCTCGAGCTGCGCACAAGGGCGCTTCGCCCGAAAAAACCGTGCGACATCAACGCATGCCCCCAAGCCCCAAAGCCACTTCTAATACACAATCCCTTTGTACGGCATACCTCCCGTGGGGCAGCTATCTTGGCGTGATATATACCGGCGGCAGTGAGTCAATCATCTGGACTTGAGTACGGAAATCGCGGCCAGGGTCCCCCAGAGGATCGGCCAGGTGAGCGCGACGCCGAGCGGTCTCGATGATGTCGATGGCTCGAAGCCATCGAGAATATCGGCGCCGCTCAGGGGACGCCGGGATTTGAAAATTTTCTATGCTAATGAAAAGCCTTGCAGCTCGCGGGTGCTTGAGTCACGGCTGGCTAGTGTGCCGTATATTTAGGGCGTAACGCTCGCCATCGCACAGGCGAAAAAGCGATTCCCCCCTTCACCTCATCTGATGAACTAACCCATACGAGACCATGCTGTCAAATATCCGAGCATTATCGTAATTGATGTCTCTGTTGTGGGGGAAGTGGCTTACTGGAAACGCCCTTTCTGCCTGGTTGATGGGTGTGCCAGTGAGTGTTAAGCGCTCGAGAACCGCTGGGAATTCCCCTATTTACAGCCACCATTCTTACCAGCGATTCTCAGCGGTTGATCTCGGCTTCCTCATCCCATCCCATCGCCCATACACTTCACTCATATGAGCGCTAACGAACCGCCCAAGGCCCTTATATACCGCGGTTGCTCAAGTCGTCCTTTCTTCGTCGCCCGCCCCTCCATCATTTTCCTCTCTGTATGTGTTGTTGGACCCGGCGCCTGTGTCTCTTTTGCCACCATTTGTGAGTTTCAATCACCCTCTCGCTCAGTAGAACCGTTTGACGAACTAGGGAATCGATTTTTTTCTGCATAGAGAACGTACAATACATCCGGTGCCCAACATGAACGAGAACAACAAAAAAAGATCAAGAACGAGCCGAGGCGAAGAGGGAAACGCATATAAGAGTGGCGCATGATTACAGAAGAAGAAACAAAAGGAGTAGCGAAACAAAAGAAAAAAAAGGAGGTAGGGGGAGCTATACAATCAAGAAATGTCTATACGGGCGAATAGTAGGATAATAAGTGGTGGGTAAGTTGCGATTTTTGAGGATCCAGTACTGAAACGACTCTTTTGAAAGGGAAAAAGGGAAGAAGGTCCGACATAGCGAGAGTTGGAGGATACATAATTAGACCGAGGTGCTAATTCGGTGGCGTTCTCGGGTCGAGAGTTTGTTCGGTCGCTCGAGGAGGCCACGCGGCACCGATAATCCCGTGGACCCAGGACCAGGTCCGAAAAGGCAAAACGAAGATCACCGCCGAGCAGTTGAAGCAGGGCAAGGAGCCTGGGATAATGTCGATCTGAGAAAGATCCCGAGGGTCGATGTTCACACCAGCAAGAGGTCAAATTGCAACGTTTTCATCGTATCCCTCCAGCACACTTTCTTCTCCCCCGAATCACGCCTCTTCCAAACGGTTTCCATCAACAACTTGGCCTGGCTGCCGTTCCCAACCGCGCTGCCTTGAGCAGCCAATCGGTCAGCGAAGAACGACCGTTGCTCAGCTGTCGCTGCTAGGCATCCACCGATCGTAATCGGGAAGGCCAACGAACGGTCGAGATCCGTCGAGGGGATGGCAAGGATGGACTGGATCAAGTCGTCCACGCTCTCCTTGATCTCCTTAACGTTGGGTTCAGGTCCGGAGACCACGCTGTGGAGGAAGAGGAAAGCGGCCTCACGGAAGACGTTGGAGGAGAGTTGGCGGAGAGTGATGGGTTCAGCGGTTGTGATGATCGACAGGGGACCAGGGGCACCGGTTACGGAAGAAGAAGACGCCGAAGCAGCTCGTCCGGTTGGACCGATGGGTGGAGATGGGGAGTTCATCGAGGTCGATCGGGTTCGGCTAGGATCAACGTTCCAGCCCGCAGAAAGGCCTTGCTCCTCGGAAGGCTGGGGGATCACGGAACCTACGTTATAGGGATCCCATACCGGAGGTGCAGTCTTGGCGAAGCCCGCAGCACCCGGCTGTGCCGGTTGTGCTGGAGTCGGGATGGAAGCTGCGGAGGGGCGAGCCGGGCCGGAGGTGGACAATGGCGAAACGACAATCTTGGTCGCTTTTAACTCCTGCTCGATCACCCTCCCTCGTTCAACGAGTTCGGGAATGCTCAGCGTAAGAGCTGCCTCCTGCTGCTCCTTCCAAGCTGCCAAGTCGGCAATCTTCGCCAGCGCGAACATGATATCGTCGTCGCAACCCATCACCTGGTTCATCAACTCGGAGGGCTGACCAGCGAGCTTTCTCTGACCGAACAAGATGGAGGGCTGGCCGACGCTGCTGGCCATCGCGAGCCTCTGGTTCCGATCCGACATTCGGGTGTAGAGCTTAATGAAGCGCGGGGCTTGCTGAAGGGAGCAGGAGCCGAGGATGTCGAACCACAAGATCGCTTGGGCAGCGAACCGCTGGACTGGCGGCCACTTTTCCAAGACCTCGATGGGATCGACTCCGTCCTTCACCAACTCGGTACCCATCAACCAGTCACCCGCCATGCCCAACGCCGAGGCCCAGTCGCCTCCACCACCGCAGAAGAGCCAGAACGACAGCAAGTGGAGCGATGCGATCGCTTCCACCGCCGTGAACTTGCCGGCCTTCTTGGAGAGCTGGATGACGGTGTCGTGATAGAGCTTTTGGGCAATGTCATGAGCGTGCGGGTCTTCTGGGTGAAGCTGGCCATGGGCTATCCGGAGGCGGGTATCATGCAGGGACGAGAGCGAGCAAATCGCGTTCGTCACAGGCCTACAAACAAGGACAGCCGTCAGCACCCGTTTCCTCCTGGCCACATCAAAAAGAATCCCAACTCACCCTAGGGGATCGCGAATCACAAGATCGTACATCACATCCGTAACACCGGTCGTCGAATCGTCGGCAAGGAGATACTGCATCCGCCTCACACCCCGGTTGAAGTAATAAAACACCAAAGTCTCCTGGAAGCTCGACAAGCTGCGATTCGGGTCCGCCAACGGGGTCCTTATCTGCGGCTTATACGAGATGGTGAGGGTACCGAACGCGGGGGTTTGTTGCGCCGCATTGGGGACGAAAGGCGGAAAGGGTTGGGCGGGCTGAGGGAAGTATCCCCGCGTCACATTTGCGCTGGCGGTTGAGGAAGCTGCTGAGAGCCCTGAGGTGGCCGTCTTGCTTCTCGCGCGACTGTTGGAGAGGATGGAGGAAGTGGATGGGGGAGGAGGGGTGGTTTGGACGGTGGGGACTGGAGGAGGGGAGGTCCTTACTGATTGAGAAGGGAAATACGACGTGTCTACAGAGGAAGCGCCAAGCATCCCGCCAGTGAAGGCAGCAGGATTGGAGAACGCCGCGGGCAAGGTGATTCCTGTCGGGCTCGTCACGGTCATACCGATCGCCGGAATGGAGGGTCGTCGAGCACCGTTGTTATTCGGCGCGGTGCCGGCAGTGGTCCCGATTAAAGGGGAGTTCGACGCACTGCCTCCTCCCGGGGTTGTCCCAGTCGTCGAAGTCAAAATCGGTGGCGAGATGCTATCAGGCTGCACAGCTGTAGCGAGGACGTCCAACGTAGCCTTTGGGGGAATTGATATCGACATGGAATTGTGCTCCTTTTGATGCGCATGCGCTTGGATGGCTGAAGCAGCCATCGTTGCGGCGAAGAAATCGAAGCCGACTCCGACTCCCATGCTGTTATCCATAGCGATGTTGAGGTTGGCGTATGGGTCTTCGGCACCGCTGCTCAAGTCGTGCAGTCCTCCAGATCCAAAGTGGCTGAAGGGGTTGTCGTTCATCAAGTGGTCCATGGAGGAATCGCCACCACCGAGACCGTTGATCGTGAATTCGGCTGAAGGGGACGTAATCGTCGTGGTGGATGGAGGCAACGTTGGTGGTGGGAACGACGCATCCCAGAATGAATGAGCGAGGCGTGAAGAGAGATACGTCAGCTGGGTGGTCTCAACCAAAGAAGACGAAGAACGGGATTCCAGGAGGCCTCGAGAGAATTCAATAAACGGCTGGCGAGAAACGGACAGGGGTGCCGACGGATCCCGATTAGAATGGGAAGCGTAATCCCCAATCACTGATCGCCCTCCACAGTCGGGATTCGAATTCGGATGTACCCGCCGGTCCGATTCGTAATGAGGAAGGGATGAAGAAGATTGGAGCGAGGGGCAGGCGAGCGAGGGAAGAAAAAAAAACTCTAACACGAAAAAAAAAAGGGAGATGGCGGGGTAAGAAAGGCGTAAAACTCACCGGAAAATCCACCATCCAGCTCGCCCAGTCCGCCTGCCCCGTGCAGGGGAGAATTGGGGAATGAAGGTGTCGCGGTGGAACTTGCGGCCCCCCTTGCCGATGAGGACTCGAAGAGCTTATGAACCTCCGAAAATGCGCCTCCATTCCTCCCTGACGAGTCCTTCATTGACATGGGATGATCCACGTCGATCGCCGAGCGATTGCGACCATGGTGTTCGTCCCCACCGTCGTCGGAGGCCGATCCGAGCTCTTCGTCTTCATCCGAGTTGCCAGAGGCTTCAGTTCCGTCCGGTGAGATTCGGAGAGCGGCTCGTGCTTGAGTCTTGGCTGCGCGTTCGGGGCGAGTTCGAATCGGGACTGGGCCCGCGTTGGAGGATGGAGAGGGTGATGTGCTTGTCCGTCGAGGAGCAGCGGATGCGTCTGTCGATCGCTGAAGACCGGGGATGTTGAGGTAAGTCGACCGCTGGGAGGAGGACGACGGATTGCGCTGGTGGTGATGATGGTGGACTGTGGCTGGTGTTTTTGCTTGACCGCGTATCATCCCTTGCCTCGCCAGTTGTTGCTTGATCTCTGCTTTTTTAGCGTCTACTGCTTTCTTATCCTAGGTTGGGAGTCACAAGGACGACGGTGACGATGGAGGGGGGGGAGGGATAGTGAGTCGTGAGGAGCGACCGGCGGTAGCGTAGTAGCGGAGGGAACAGCGTGATGGAGGGGGGGCGAGGGTGGATGGGAAGGAAAACGAAAAGAGACGAGCAGGGGGTAGAGTTGATTGTCAGCGTGCCTGCGAAGACGAGAGAAGCAGAAGGATCTACGGCGATAGGGCACGTCCGCAAAAAGAGAGGCGCGCAACTGCATGGCTCACCTTCATCCATTCTGGTCTATTCGAGCCCAAGGTAAGGGATATTATCATGTTGTCAGCCCACAAGTCACGATGGAGCCAGCGAGTAGAAGAGAAGAAGGAAGAGAGAGGTTAGTTAGCAAAACAGTCTATCCAAGTCATGCCCCAATATATCATCCGTGAATGCGAGGTGAGAGAGCGATGGCAAGTCGAGCATGGGCAGAATTTTGCAACACGCGTGTGGGGTGCAGCAAGGTTACCAACCACGACCACCACATCCAGACTCTCCAATCAATTTCTCTCGCCCCCCTTTCGCCCTCACTGCTACCTCACCCGTAGGCAAGGGCAGAGTATCGGAGAAATAGATGCGGCAGAAGGGGGAGGGGGAGGAAAAAAGGGCAGCGACTTGGGAATTTTGAAGACGATCCCGTACCTTTTGCTTCCCCATCCAAGACAATCCAGGCACAGTCGCCGACACGTCTTGCACCGTCCTTCAATGGCCTCTTCGTCGCATTCTGCGTACGTAGCACAAAAGGAAAATGGCAGTCAGTTTCTCTCTCTTTTTGTTGACCGAGTGACGACCAAGCGACAGATGGTGACGTGAGAAGAACGCGTGGCTGTGGTAAAGTGTACAGCGGGGGAGCCCCTCGCTCTCGTCTCGGTAGTTAGAAAGGCTCGACCGCGTCGTTGCAATGTCGACTGAGCCGGGCAAACACCGAATGTAGACCACATTGCACGACCCGGTGAATCAACACTACTCACTCTTTCGCCTAATCCTACACGTCCAGCATCCTCGTTTAGTTCGTTCTCGTAGGAGGATAAGATTCTCGGGTGAGGGTGCACCAGCGTAGTTGGTGGACTCGGACCTCTGTCGCTGAGCTTCAATCCGTGCGTTGACCGACGTCGGTGAGCTGCGCGTGGTCGGAGGCATCGCTGTGTCGTCGCTGCTGCTGCTGCTGCTGTTTCTGCGTGCGATGATGTTGGTGCTGCTAGTGCGACTGTCCTCGAGGAGTGGGACGACGTCTGCGGGAAGGGGGAAGGAGGAAGGGGACAAGGGACTAGAAGCGATGACCTCCATGATGATATTGGAAAGAATGGCGAGCAAGCCCCTCCACGAGTCGAGACAGAGTTGTCGAGGGTTGGATGGAAAGTGGAAGGATTGAGGACGGAAAAAGAGACGAGGTGCAGCCAGTCGATTCGATTCCAATGAGACGATGCATTGCACCTTGTAAACCCACTTCGCCGCACACTTCCGTGATTTCCCAAGCCACGCAATCCAGGGTGCACACAGAAGGATGGGATGTGCGTCCTGAGGTGTAACGTACGGGATCTTCCTGGCAGGATCTTCTGGAGACCCACACCCGAACAAAAAATACTAAATTACTATTTTCCGTGTTATTTCTTTCTTTGATAGCCGTCCACCCTTCATCAGTGCCACATTTCTCAACAGCCATAGTCGTGCCCTCCAGAGGCGTTATCAAACTTAGATGCCATGCCCCAATCTCCATTCCGTTCCAAGCAGAACATTCCTGTGTCCAACTCCGCGATCATTAATTCTGGACGGCGTAAACATCCAACCACGTCCCCCCACTCACACCCAAAGCACCCGAAAGGGGTATCGGGATCGTCGGGGAGAAGTAGTCGAGGAATGCCGCTTCCGTCTTAGCATAACCCGAAACTGCTTCTGCGAACAAGCCCCACCCAGGTATCCAGCAAATTCTTTCTCCGCTGTCGGTACCTTTTTTGCGTTAGCTGCCATCCGTCCCTGCAATCTAACAGAGGTCGAGATCCACCCACACAGTCCAGTCAGCAGTGCCCGCAACGAACTCATGACCCATCGGATAGATAAGCCCAGCAACTCACCGTATTTACGTAGGCTAGATAGCAGATCGGCGGGCGAAGTGGATCATAGTGTATTGGCTGGTCTGGGAGCAGAAGGGAGATCGAGAAGAGAGGGTCTTTAGCGTAACTGATTTCCCTGCCCACAACAAACAGTGCACCGCTTGTCCTCAGGGTTCAGCCACCAGTCAGCCTCCAACGGTTTAAGCGCCACAACGCTTATTTAGGTCGCAGCCTCACCTCCCACAATTTAAAACTCAGATATCAATCGCACATCGCCACGGCACGCTGCTCGTCATCACAGGAGGCGTATGACTGCTGCCCGGCAACCCCAAGAATAATAAATGTATAAAACGTTAAATAATATATATAAAAGATATAAAGTAAACGGAGGCGATGCTGCGGAATAACCTCGACCTGGATGGGGATTTTCCTAGATCTGATTCCCAAGACAAATGCAGCCACGCCCATAAAGCGAAAATCATTTTTGTAAGCCGATGATCCCGAAGCACAGTCCAAGGAAAACGCCGAGGATACGTACACTGAACGACAGCTGCAGGGTAAAGGTAAAAGAAAGGACAATTGCAGGGGTCCAAAGGAAATAACCCGGGAATGCGCAGAAAGGGGAGATTAGCAATCTACATGAAGCAACTCTCAGTGGGAAATTCGGAACAACCGTTCCATCGAAACTTTCCCTCTCTATCAGTTGAACGGAGAACCGTCTCACCAGGCCCAACTTAGTCCCCGCATTGTGTTCAATAACAGTACTCTGTCACAGCAGGGACCCTGCCCAGCAGGTAACTACGTCCATTATTGCGCAAAGGCGACCGCGAAGATGACGACGAAAAAAGGGGAGGAATTAACATATACGAAAACTTTGAAAACCAGCTACGACAACAAGTAGAAACAAAAACGAAAAGAAAGAAAAGAACAAAAAAAGGCATAAAACGAAAATCATTTTAGTCATTGGAACCCTTGGCGGAATGGCCCATACATAGATAGCCTCGTGAGTGAAGGGGGGGGGGGGGGAAGAGGACCATGCGGGATTCAACACCTAGACGGTGCCGCGTGTCGCAACACGTCGGCGTCGTCTCGATCACCGGGGCTTGAGGAGAATTAGAAGGCCATAAATAAATCCCCACCGGTACTGCCTTCCCTCTCGCCCCAAATCAGCCCAACCCTCCCATAATCCGTTATCCGTAACAGTCCGAAGAGTCATTTAGACCAAAAGGAGGCTCCAGCCGAGGTCGTGCATCGTGTCGATCCAATCCACTATCCGCGAACCCATGAGTTGTTGATCCCTCTTCTTCCACACTTGGTACATGAGCTTCAAGCAACTGTCGGGCCCCACCGAATTTGTACGTCAAGCAATTGAATGAACGCGGAGGAAGAAAAACGAGGTCAGCGGGTGTCGTCCCAACGCTAACACAAAAGTAGAACTCCGCTCCAACTCACCTTGAAGAGTTCCCCACAGCCTGCCCCTTGAAACCCAACTTCAACAGCCTTCCTTCCAAGTATGCTCGATGCTCTTTGTTATCAGTCATGCATCCCGCCAAGGTAATGGGGAAAACAAGACTCCGATCGAAATCGCTAGCCTCGAGAACCTTGAACGCATCGACCGTAGCTTGCACGGCAACCTTGATGTCCTGCACGTCCGGATTGCAACCGCTCATGACCGTATGCAAGTACAGCTTCCCAGCCGCCCTAAACACATTCGACACCAACCGAACGGTCCGCGCTTGTCTCTCTTGTTCCATCTGAGCCTCGCTCATGCCGCCAAGATAGTCGTCGAACCCTGATCCGTTGTACTGAGGGCCGGTGAAACTCAGGATCTCGTCGATCTTGACACCCTTTTGCGCCAGGTTCATGATGTTCAACGTTCCCTTGTTTTCTTCTTCCCGACGCCAAGCGGCCAACGCAGCAGTTTCAGCGATTGCGAGCAAGACTTTCTCGTTGCAGCCCATAATGCGTTCCATCGCGGCTCCGCCTTGCCGTCCAAAGAGTTCCCGGTAGGTGTCGAGGAAGAATGGTTTTCTCCGCATCGTCACTGCCAAGAAAAAAAAAAAAGGCCCTAGTCAGCATCCGAATCGGGCTTGCCACTGCCATCAGACTACTACTCACCGCTTCCGATAACATCGAACCACGCGACCGTCTTGATAATGAACTGGGTCTTCTTGTCCACAGTGGTGGTCATCGCACTGGACGTACCCTCCAATGTTGGTGACGAATTCCAAGATCTCATCCTGACAACTGGGTGTTGCGCGACGTACGCCTTGGCGATATCCAAATACTGATCCCACTCAGAGTTGGTGCCTCCCTCGAACAGCACTGCGGACACCATATGCAACGCCGCCATAGCATCTCCGCTATCTAGCATGGACTGCTGTTTCTTCTGCGCCAACGCCGTCGAGACACGCTCCATGAATCCCTGTACCTCGGTCATCTCCTCGGACTGCGAGTCAGACGGCTCACCCCCACGGAGGCGAATCTTGTACAGAGATGTTAGGGTCAGCGTTCCGAACAAGGCGGCCTCCGAGTTCATCGCGAGATCGAACAGCTCGTCAGCAATCGACGAGTCCGTCGAATGGGCGATGTGGTATTGCAAGTTGCACAGATCGTTCTTGTACAAGTGCAGCAACTCCATCTGTCGTGCCGTGAACTGAAGGTGTTGGGTCCCAAATGTCGCAATATACATGGGCTGCGAATCGATTGGCGGTGGCGGCGCGATGGCCACTTGCACCTGTTGGAGAGCGGCGAGTAGGGTCAAGTTTGACGTGTTGCCATGGGTCACGATTGCGCCTGGTGCGTCGGCCAAGGTCTCGATGCCCAACATCGCCATCATCGAAGTGAAGGCACCGGGACCCAAGGGTAGATTGTTTCCGACAGCAGGATTGCTTGCAGCCGAAACGAGCGCGCCGACAGAGTTGCCCTCGAGCTCGGCATCTTGGAACGTCTTGTCGAAAGAGTAGCTTTGACCAAACGAGCTGGCGCCCGGGATATACGGATTTGATGTGTAGGTTGTAATGTCGACCTGTGTTGAAGCACTAGTGCCGGCGCCTATTAAGCGGTCGAAAGATCAAATGTGGCGGGGAAGTTCCGATTGAGGCGATGATATGTGGGAGAGGGACATCACCGAAGCCGCGCGCACGGTTGCAGGGGTATTTTGGGTTTCAAATGTGCGCGAATATTGTCCGTATGTGTAATTGACGAGCATGCAAAGTGATATGGCACAGTGTGTGGATCAAGGCGTCCAAGACAATGAAAAAAGGCCAAAACGATAAAGAGAATGCGGGGTGGAACGAAGAAGAAAAGTACTAGTCAGTCACCCTTCCGCCGGGGGTACTGAGGGACGTGACGGGCTGGATTTCGACTGACTCAGCTGATGAGAGGGTGGCATAGGTTCTCCGTCGACGTCGGCCTGTTCTTCGGCAGACTCCCCCGATAGATGACTTATGCTGTCGCGACCTGAAGTCATTCCTGCACCCATCGGCGATCGGCCTTGGGGTGGATTCGGTGACCTGTATCCCGATTCTTAATGAAAGCATTAGTGACGTCATTGCAGGAGGGAAAAGCAGAATACCAACCGTTGTACGTAGTGCCGTTCGGGTTGTGCTCCATGGGTTGGAGGTACTGATCCGACGTCGGAGACGTTCCACCACTCCGTCCAATCGACATGGACAAAGGCGGGCCAGGGAGAGCAGCTGTACCATGCCTAGCGTCCACCATGGCTAGACGTGGACCGCTATAGAATGGGTCCGTCTTTGGTGGCGGAGGACCAGATGCGAAGCTGCTATTGAGACTAGTGCCTGGGCTTGGACCTCGATATCCAGCATGTCCGAATTGGGTATACCCGGCCAAAGCTCGACCAGCACTTGCCGCTCCGACTCCGGGGCCATAGATGAAGTGATGACCAGGGAAGGCTGGATAGCCCACGTTCGGTTCGTATGGAGGGCGAGGCAGGTTTCCGTTTGGCACTTGAGGGCGATAGGTCTCGCGATCCCTTTCTGCTTTGCGTAGGTCGCCGTCAA
This sequence comes from Tulasnella sp. 424, assembly GCA_019633425.1. NCBI lineage: Eukaryota > Fungi > Basidiomycota > Agaricomycetes > Cantharellales > Tulasnellaceae > Tulasnella > Tulasnella sp. 424. The sequence continues at coordinate 360,968 of WSUB01000016.1, forward strand.
CTCGCATGTCCCTTTCGTTGTCATATTCGTACGACCGAGTGCGGAGATCAGACTGCGCATACGGATGAGGTGCATGGGCGTGATATGGTGGCTGTTGCGGCGGTGAGCCCATCTCATACGGATAACGAGGTCGATATTGCGGCGGATCGTAGTTTGGTTGAGGGTAACCTGGAGGATGTCTTGAGAACGATGAAGCCCCTTCGTCTGGACTAGGATCACCTTCCGGTAACTCTTCTTCCCCGAACCCATCATCTGAACTCCCTTCAACGGCCGATTCAACGGGCGCGTGCTTCGCTTGACGGTTTTTCCCTTTCCTCGAAGAAGCAGAGGGCTGTGCTTCGTTATGGCTAGAGGCATTTGTACCGATAAGATCGGCAAAGGAAAGGAAAGACTGTCCGCCATACGAAGCCCCCGCGCCTCCTGCGGCCCCACCCGGTATGTCATTGGAGGGGGTCGAAGAAGGTTGGGGGGCTGCCGTCATGATAGAATGGAGAGGCGGGAGAGGCGAGGCATCGAGGGGTCCAGAGGAATGATCGGACGACGGGGATGGGTGCCAGGAATGGGGAGGCGTCGACGAGAATTGGGTATGGACAATATGGGAAGGAGATTGTGTGAATTGGGGATGATTCGGCGTATTATGGAAAAAGAGTATCTGCTGACCAGGAGTAGCAGCAGCCGATGATCTCGCGCTGCCTTTGATCATGTTATTCGACGCCAGATGCACTTTGATGCGGCGTTGAATCTCTTTGACCACCTCCGGATTCTATCAAGCGCCCAGAGTGAGGGGGTAAAAAGCAGTATAAACAAGGACGATCACGCACTCGCAGAGCCTCTGGACGCTTAGCGCCTGTCCAAGAAAGATGACATGGTTAGAAATCAACGCAGAGAAAGAACGGCTGTCAGCCAGCTGAAGAGAACTTACCCCATCCCAGACACCCAATCCGCAAGCGGACTTGTAAAGAGTCAGAAACAAAGACATCGCTTGAAGGAGCGCCCCTATCAACTTACCGCAAGTTTGGCAAGAGTCGTCGACACGCTGAAGATCACATTTCTGGGCAACACGAAATCGGTGGAGTGAGAACCCTGCAAAGAGTCACGGCAGCCGGGCAAAATGAGCCGTACCTTGCGCCTACCGACGGGATAGTAATGACGTCCCAGTAAACGTTAGCCACTCGGCGCTTAGTGATGCCACATCCTGAATGCCAAAGTTACGAACCTAATCCTGCACGTCATGCATCCTGCCTTGGAACGGGTGGCCGTCTTGCCGAGGCCGTTTGACGTTATGTCAGAGTGTAGTGGAGGTTCGACGGGCATCTGTCCGAGGATTTGCTGCTTAGCATCGCTTGGTCGTTTGGCGGTGTGCTTCATAGCACCGGAAGGAGCCGATGCGGTCATTAGAGGTGACGTTGGGACGCGAGCGCGAATGAAGGAAGGGCGGCTAGTGTGGTGGTGTGCCTGTAGTTAGGGGATGAGAGGGACGAACGGGAGGGAACGGGGACGCGAGTTGCTGTATGTGGTGGAGGGGAATCAAAGGCACTGGTGGGTTATTGAACAATTGCTGTGGTTTTCTTATTTTCCTGGTTGGAATGTGGACGAGGTGGCTGTTTTCGGCGCTTGGGCAAGAAGGGGTGCGGTGGTTTTCGATTTCTACGGAGCCTCCTCCCTGGGCGCTCGTTCTGATCGGGCTTGGTTGCACAGATGCCTGGAAGGTCCTAACGACTAATCTATGGCAGAACAGTAATTTAAGTCAGTAGATGTTCGAACATGATGATAGAAATTCTAGGCTAGTCGACGGGATTAACGGGGGAGGGAAATTTATTCCCTGCGAAGGTGTTGAAGGTACGCGAAACGGATTCGATGAAGAACCAGCGTGCATCACTTACCACCAAAAGGACTTTAGGCTGACGATAGAAAGGGTAGAGATGGGTATTGAGTGGGTGAAAGAGGGTGCAAGAGGTGACTTTCGCTCACAAGACAAGAGGCTAAAAGAACAAGCGTGGAGGAGAGTCAGTCCTTGGATCATCCAGATAGAGATGCTCATATAGTAACAAGGGAAGATTTTACCTTTTCACAACCAGATATGCTGGTATCACTGACGTCGATTCAGCCGGTGTGGCCTAGACGGGGCCGGAATGAGGAAAGGGAGGGATAGGCGCCGGAGTCGGTCAGTTCAGTCCACAACCGCCTTCTGCCGACCAACTTACGAACGATATTCGGGGGTTTATTCGCTCGTAACTCGTAACAGTGAATACAGGTGAGAAAAGATGCTGGTATTGCTATGCTGGTTTGTTGGCAAAATGGGCTGGTTTGAGGCCACAGTGGTCGTCGGAAGGAGGGAGAGCAGCTACCCGTGGGTAGAAATTCAAGGGGGGAGGGTCGCTGGCAAAAAGCGTGTTCAGGACTACCTGAAAGCTATGCAACGATGGATTCGAATGTCGCTGTCTAGCTATCCCGCACCACTAATGACGATGATGAGCCACTATTCGGTGAAGCAGTGAATGTTTTTCGTCGCTGTCGATATGAACCGGCATAAGCGCCATTCCGCGCGCTTGTTCCAACAGCCGCCAACGTTCCTCTCCCGGTAGGCATCCATCCTCCCACAGCATTACACATCCATCGTTGTTTGCTTCATTCGCCTAAGACGGTTCGAACCATATTTCTTAATGCCTATCATTACAACGTGTTGGTCTTCTCTTCTCATCCAGTTTTTGGGATGCCTCGTGTTGTCTGAGTTCAGGTCTCCAGGGAGCGTCCGCGCGGCAAGTGGGAGTTGACGCCCAACGTGTCCCGCAATCTCCGTCCAGCCTCAACCCTGAATGTCGATAATTGATCGCCGGTTCACACAATCCGGCCATTCCGGTTACCCGCTGCCTCTGACTCGCTTTCTTGACTTCAGTCTTAATGTCATTTGACCAACAGATCCACAAAAGATAAAAGTAGTACTCGATTAGGCAACAGCATTGAGCTCGTTCAACAACTTCTGCGATTCCGCATCGCCGCCCTTGGTCAGGGTCTGAATTACGTGCACATGGTCCAAAGAAGTCAGCGGTCACAAGTTCTCCGATTAAGATATCACTGGATATACGCACGGCTACGAGTAGCTCGACATACTCTTCCTTAGCTTTTTCCTGCGACGTGCCTTTAAGTGAATCCCAGGCATCCCTGCAAATGGGGATGTCGATTAGGCGAGCGTTCATCCACGGGAATCGCACTCACCACTTCGCTTTGCCGGTAAAGTCCATCAGGCCAGGCCGAGTCGTGTTAACATCTCCAACCGTTGCTGTGGAAGAAAGGGAATGGTGCGTTTCAAATGGGCAGCGTTAACCCGATGAGACGGAAGGGTTGCCCACCTTGCTTGTAATACTTGTAGAACTGGGAACAGGTTGGGTCAATTATACATCAACCGGCCCCTCCTGAAGTGCATGTACCTTCAATTTATCGTCATTGCTGAGTTGCACTGGCCCGTCCTTTGGGAGGCCCTGTGAATGTTGGGATGACACCATAGGGGCATCTGTGAGTGCCCAACATCTCCATCGGGAATCAGCCAAGATACGAACCTGAACGATGGCAACGGCCTTTTCAAACTTTGCGTTGGACATTTTAAAAGGGATGCGTAAGGAAGAGGTGTCAAAGTGCTATGTGGTAGCAAAGACTTTGAGAGGGGGTGCGCGGCGGCGATGACTTGACCGGCCTCCGCCCAGTGATCTGTATCCATCGATATCGGATCTTCGCTTCTCCGGATACGACTGAATTGACGAGTTTTCATATGTTCTTTTTCCTTCTTGCGTGTCATTATTGCCTCATAGCAAGGAGTTCACAGCCACCGGGAATTAGTGCATACGAAGACCGTTGACGGTGGCCGCTGCAGTGGCTATCCGCCCATGCTGGGCTTAGCTGTCGGTAACAGATACCAATAACACCAATAGTTGCACAGCGAGCAAATCCACCACGATGCACAGAGTCAACATCGACGATTCGGATGACAATTAGTTGGGTTTACGACAAATGCCAATTCGACATACCTTGCGAAGATTCGAGCTCAAGTAGGATACAAAAGCCCAATAAGGTAACCAACGCCAAACTATCTGCGTGACGAAGGCTGTCCTCTGTCTAACACGAAAGCTGGATTCACGAGTTTTGGCCGAATACGGCGCTTATCGAGAGACCGACTGTTGGCACCCGGGCACCGTCAACGGAAAGATGAACTCTTAGCACATCATCTATCACCAAAACAATCCAGCAAGCATGTAAGTTTCTCTTGCAAGCATTGAATGCATGGTCTTTAACGGTGCGTAGTTATCGGTTTAGACGTTGAAGGGTCTGCGAAGGATGCACCCTGATCGTCAGCCTCAGCGCCTATCCGTGGACCTCTTCCAGCGCCTCCCGACCCCGACTTCCCGCGGAGGTCTCCGAAGGTGCAAGGCGTTACCATAGGGGGGACTTGAACTTATGTAGAACTCATTAAATATTGATCCTCTATCTTCCTCGCTACTTCTAAAGACAATTCCGAAAACCTCCTGACCCATGCTTAGAGTCAGCGGTTGCCCAATTGAATGAGTCGATTGCACAAGTTCAACTCGGTAAAGCACTAGTTTTGATCACTGTTAGAATTTTGGCGTCGTTTTCAAGGTTCCTCAGTTGCCATAGCTCGGGACGTGGGAGCCAAAATATCATTGTGGACAAACACGCCAGACCGGGACACGGCTTGTCCTGTTACCACTCTCGGACGCTATTTCGATACTCCATGTCCCCTAACCTTCCGGTCGATGTCTTGCTGCTCATCTGCCGATTTATCTGCGTATCAGATTTGCCTTCCTTTTTCCAGGTACGCGCCGCTTTCATGCACGTCGTGGATGTTTTTTTATGCCGAATCGATCTACCCTGACAGACATGTAAGACAACTTCCCAGCTGTTGTCCCAGCGGTCATTATGGATCGATAAACTACTTCAACAGATGGAAGAGTTCGGAGTTATAGAATCGACCTACGACGTTCCCGCAATGACTACCGACGAGCTCCGAGTCGCCGTCTTTAGACCATGGAGATTCGCTAACGACATGCGGCTTGGTCGTTGGGAAAGTCTAAAGCTCACCAAGCTAGCTCCATCTGGAGGGACCTACGTGAGGGAGGCCCAGATCCTTCCTGGAGGTAGATGGTTGGTGACCCTCGTGGATGATGACTCTTCCATGGAACGGTCAATTCAGGTATACGACATGGCCTCTCGACAGGATGAAATCTATGTTGCCACTTCTATCACTACATCTTCGAGCGTATTCGGCATGAAGGTCCGGCCGAAAAACGAATCCGGAGCCCAACCCGGAGCTCTGATATTTCTTATTGACTGGCAGGTGGAGTCGCACACGTAAGCTACCGATGGCGTCGAACATAACAAGGCCAGTCGACTCATCAGTCGTTGCACAGTGAATATAATGGAAAGCTTCAGGTATTCTCCTTCGATGCAAGGAACGGCATGAAGCCAAGCCTTGTCCTCCACAAAGAACAAGAGACTGCCTTCAGGGTGTACGGCTCCGAGGAGTGTCACTCAGCTGGCTCAACTGTAGTATACTCGAGAGATGAAAACCTTTTAATTTGGTACTGGAGAGAAGACGAGTGGGTATGGGTGGCTAGAGATGGGGGCATGCTAGGCGTAGGTTCTCCGCCCTGCAAATGAAGCTAGTGGGTGCTGACGCAAGGACCCGTAGGTTTACCCAGTCGCGATAAACAATGATATCATTTTCTTGATGGATTTTTATGCACGCCAGCTCTTTGCGATTGATCTTAAGAGCGTGCAACGGGGAGTCGGCCCCATCCGCGAACCACCATCAGGGGCTTCACGCGACTACACGATCGCTGGACAATGGGACATCCCTTTCAATGATGGAACCGGTTGTTACCACGGCTTGGCCAGAGTTGTGCGGTCGTGGCTCGTTGGAAGTCAGCGTTGGGCCTTGCGTTGCTGGAACGACACGGTGTTCGTTGATGTGGAGTCTTCCACTGGGGATCAGGCCGTCAAAATAACCTTCCATCGCTACTCCGGGAGCAATGGCGGTATAGAGACGAGGGAAATTTGGAAGAAGCTTGAATTTAGCACCATCCAGCCAAGCCATCGCCTTGTTACACTGCTCGGAGGAAGAGGCCGGTTGGAGGTTCTCGCAACAGCCGACCAGCATCAGGAGCTCCGACAGCATCGACTGCTTCCGAACGAGGAGCTTCCAGACCTTACCTATGCCATTGGCGGAAACGGGCTCGCTTGTCCTTTATCTGGGACGATGGGACTTGTATTGGGCGAGCGAGGGCGAGTTTTTTTGTGGACTTATGGTCGACCACTGTCAGCTGAAGCACGGGTATCGTAATTAGAGTGGATGACGAGGGGTAGGCCCGGGAAGAGCGTGGTATTCCAACTGTTTAGTTTTGATAGATATCTCCAGCTCATTTTCTCTCACTGCTCAGTGCTGCTCGTGCTTGGTATTAGTGATGTCAGGTCCTCTTGTGCTCGCTAAGTAGAATCACTGCTAGTGGCTTTCCTTGATCACAAAAGGCATAAAAGCGCTCTATGTAATAGGTGCCCCGTCTGTTCGCCTACCCGTAGGGCCCCGAATTGAATTCCTGGTAGCTAACAAGAGGGAACAGTATCCTCAATAGCGCCTCTGATGGCGACTCAGACGCTTATGGTACTGATATTGACGGGCGAATAGTGCCCATCGGTGAATGGTGGGTGCGTACTCTCATTCCCGGTTGTTCGGGACGAAAGGGGAAGCTAACATCGACGTGGGAGAGGTTCGCTCATTCCAAGGCCTGTCGAGGTGCTCAGTCCGCAACTTAATTCGTTTTACTGAACCCACGCAGGCTCCATGCCGCGAAACAACGAATACCTCCCGGCAGCCACCACTCCCCTAGATCCTGAGGGCGAACAACCAGAAAGCTCGATGGCCAACCGACAATGGCGACCAAGCCCCTTGCGAAGCATTTCTCCACCAGCTATTATCACGATATTTCTTGTGGTTATTCTGTGGTTAGGAGCGTCGAACGATTATTCTCTGGGTAGTCTGTCCGCAAGCTCCTTCCTGGGAGAGCCAAAGACACTGGAAGAGGAGTTGAGCGTCGAGGCATCAAGTATGGTTTCTTTTCATTGGGCTTCAACCCCCTTTATTTTGTGAAGAGCGCGCACTCATTCCTTCGGCTTAACAGAGAAGAAGCTGGACTTCTCGCAATACGTCGGGTTATGGACCATCACTGGAGACGAAATACCAATAGATGATCCCGAACGTCGATTGATTATCGTCGGAGATGTCCATGGAATGGACAATGAACTAGAGTACGCCCAGCGCGTTAATGTCTTCGAGAATGGAGGTTAAATGCACCTTTCCCTCTTAGCAATCTTCTCAAGAAAGTCAGATACTCTCCCGGGAACGACCGTCTCATCCATCTAGGAGACATCATAACCAAAGGATCGCATAGCCGGCGCGTCTTGACTCGGCTTGCCGCCCAGAATGTTACAGGAGTTAGAGGGAACCACGACCAGAAAGTCATCGAATGGAGAGGTTTCATAGACTATGTCAAGTCCCAGAAAGGCGGCAGAAAATGGTTCGAGGAGCTAGAAGCCATGGATCTCACACCAAAGGAATTCGACAGGCTACCTAAGAGAAAGAAGAAATACTCTATACCCGACGGTTGGCAATGGGGCAGCGAACATTGGGACGTTGCCAGGTAGAGTTAAACTTAACGGGAATATAACCGCAGATGTCGCTGATTTCATTTTGCCAATCTTGCAGGAAAATGTCGCAATCGGAATACGACTACCTCCGCACCCTCCCCTTAGCCATCCACCTTCCAAGCTTACACACGTTTCTCGTTCACGCGGGGATGCTCCCCTACGACCCCACCCACTCCATTAGAAACAAGAAGCAACCGCTATCTCATCTCCCTGATGTCTCGCCCGCTTCTCCTCAAGACATCGAAATCGTCCGAGCTGCGCAAGAAGTTTCGATCCTTAACGAGGTTCCACAGAATAGAAAGCCGTTCACGCTGTTGAACGTTCGCGACGTGACCCGCAAGGGTAAAGTCAGTCGAAAGAGCGGAGACGGTCAGCCATGGGCAGATATGTGGAATGAGGTGCAACGTCTATGCAAAGGGTTCTCCGCGGAATTAGCAGACGACGAGCCGGAAGAGCTCAAGCGAAAGAAGTATCTCCCCTGGTAAGTGTCTGTGCTACTGTTGAAACGGTGTCTTTGGAGGATTGATCGACCCTGCCCCGCTCATCAGTTATCCGACAACCGTGATCTACGGCCATGCTGCGAAACGTGGTCTTGACCTCAAACGCTGGACGAAAGGCATCGACACGGGATGCGTCTATGGTCGTCGCCTGACTGCGCTAGTCTTTGGTGATCGGAAGCATAAAGATATAGATGATTCAGGAGACGAGGAAGAGCTAGAAGAAGTTCGCTTCGGGGATAGCAGCAAAGCACGTGTGGTCAGCGTAAAGTGCCGAGCCCCATAACAGACCGTTTTCAACCATCGCTTTCTTGCACAATTATTTATCATTCATGTAAATTATGAGTCGCCGAGCACGCAGTAGCTTTCTTTACAGTACATGCCCATTTATAATCAGATGTCTTGACTATGTAGTAGTGAACCTCGAGAGACAACAGATCCATTCCCAAGTCGCTTGTCTTCTTCCTCAGAGGATGAAAAGAATGTTCGTATCCATAGGATGAGAAGACGAGAGCTGCGGCTTCTGCGAATACTTGGCTTTGAGTTTGGAGCTATGGTTCGAGAATCGAGGCAAGAATCAGCAGACTAGAAGGACCTCGCTCCTCATCCGGCTTACCGAATTGTAATGAGAAGTTGCTGGTATGATTGTTGCTTGTTTTCCGCTAAGCAATGCATCGTCGTTAGGCCAGGATTTCAAGCTCAAGAAGTAGCGAGTCACGAACTCAAAGACTCGGTGAACGCCCAGCTCATAGCACCAGTACCCTGCCCAGCAACTTGGGTGTCAGCGCTAGTTTGGGAGTCCTTGCAACCCGACCAGGAGATGACATCTGCAGCAGAGCTTCTCGTTTGACGTCTGCAAGTAATAGCGCCGTTTTAGACTTTTGTCCTTCCTACAATATTCATGACTTACGTCTTTTTATCTGCCCTGCCTTGGCTACCGCTGACAGCTTTGGCGAGGCCTGTGATTCCTTTAAGAACTCCGCCGTAGTCCTTGCTAGCGTAGGCCTTCGCCGCGCCAAGTAGGGACGTGCCAGCTTCAGCGTAAAGGTTGGGTTCCTTGATCTTTCCTTCCGTCGAGTACTTGACCGATACGGGTCAGCCCCATAACGTATTTAAATATTGTTAGCATGGCTTACAATGTAAGGAAGATCTGAGCGGAGAAGCAATCAGTGTCGTACCGCAGGTCAGAGGCAACTAGGATCACATACCAAGAGCTGATCCGGAGTGGCATGACTGCGAGGATGGAGATGGTCATTCAGGGACAACCCATCATCTCATTTCAGGCTACTTACATCGAAAATTGCAGTCAGGCGGCAACCGGCTGGCAGAGGTCGGACCTACGGGTTTCCCGTCAGTGGGGTGGACTATGAACCGCGTCATTTACGGCGACAGCCCTTACCATAATCTCGTGCATTTCCTGTCAAGGAAGAGAAATGTCAGAGATGATCAAATAATTTGGACTAGAGATGTCGTACATCATCAACGATGTGATCGGTCTCGTGGTGATCAACGGGGTAGATAACTAAAGTGTAATAGCTCAGGGTGCCAAATCATTGGACAGCGTTCCTGGGAAACGTCACCTTCGTCCCATCCATCCTCTTCATCGCCGTCAGTATCCTTGGTCAATCCACCGTGTCCAGAATCTGCGAAGGCATCACGGGGTCACGTCAATGTCAACGGGCCACCTCGAAACGCTTACAGTGGAAGAACAAAGAGTCGTTGGACTCGGCATAACGAACGAGCCACTCCATAGCACGAATGATATTTGACCTCGTGGGACGTTTAACAGGATTTTGAGCATCGTCGGTTAACATGACGATATTCTCGTCCGAATACCCATAGTTCCCTGCTCGGGGTCCTCAGCGAACTTGGCTATCTCGCAGGCGATGCAAGGACCTACGGATGATGAAATTCCTCATGTTCTGAGCGTCATTGATACAACCCCCAAGTTCTTGGTCCGTTCCAATGTAGTTGATGCCGATAATCAAAGCCTTTTTCTTGCCAGTGCACTGAGAGTACATGAAACTTGGTTGCTGTTGTCCGCCACCAGGTGTCGACATCTGTGGTCCGTAATACTGAGCCTGAGAGGGGGGCATATCTAAGCAGTGTGTTAGAAAACAGTATCCAATGCATGCTCGACGGAGGGCTGCTCACGATATTCCCCTGCAAATCCACGGGTAAGCAGTTGAAACAACGCGGAAAGTACAGCAACATACCTGGCTGTTGGAACGGGAATGACGGCTGTCGATGTTCCTGTGGACGGCCAGTATTGGATGAAGGACCGTCTGCAAGATCATACAAAAAAAGCTTTAGGCTCATCGTTGGCGGACGGACGGGGAGGTCAGCTCAGCGTACTGAAGTTGTTATATACGGAATTGGGAGAAGGTCCGCCACCTCCATACCCAGAAGGGGGTCCCGAAGGAGACTGGTATCCGGATCCAGGGGGCGGGCCAGCCGGGGGAGAGAATCCTGGTGGAGTGAAGCTCACTCCAGCTTTCCTGCAAGTTAAAGAAGGAGTCTAGGTCGGCATTCCTGGTTTAAACCTGCCGCTGTACGGAGAAGTTGCGCTTACGAAGCCGCTTTAGAGACAGCACTGACAATGAGGAGTAGGATATATTAGGATCCTATGGCTATAAATGGAAAGTCAAGATAATCTCACCTGTTCAAAAGGGACCCGGCAAAGCCTCCGCTGCCGCTGCTGCCGAACCCTCGATTTCCCGGACTGGGACTACCTCCGTACGGGGAAGGTCCAGGAGGAGATCCCCACTGTCCGGGGGAAGGCATTTGGCCTGGGCTACTATCCATGGGACGCGGTGGCATTGGGGGTGGTCCGCCGCCATAGGGGTCGCTGGGAACACACATCACGCGTCTGATCAGGAGCAAGCAAAACACATGGCAGCTCAGAGACATACGGGGAAGGAAAGCTATTCGAGCAATAACGAACGTAGACCGAAGTCAGTTTAGAAAACGGCAAGCGATCAAGAATAAGAGCATTACTTGAAGCCTGAGGGAGGCGGCGGCGGACCGCCTGGAGTTGGAAAGTAACCTTGATTTCCATATCCTTCATTCCCGTAGTCCTGATTTCCATAGCCCTGATTTCCATATCCTTGATTTCCATAGCCTTGATTATTGTTATTCCACATTTCGAAGGACGCGTCTAAAGAGAAGATTCGTTGGAGAGAGTGAAGGTTGATGAGGCGAGAGATCAACCGCTCGGTCGCAGTTAAGAATCGGACTGGCTGGATATGGCTGTGTTTACGTTCCTTTCCCAGCATTGCCATGCAAGGGAAATGACAAAGGGCACGCACCGCACTGCAAGCAAAACACCGCCTATTCCAGAGAAATCGTAAAAAAAAGAAAATGCATAGAGTATCGTAACGCCGAAATAAAGAGGTATTCAATGACAGGGAGCGGCAGGGGAGGCAAGGGCCTCAGAACGAGAACGGAGAGAACAAGAATGGGAAGCGAGAAACGACCGGGCAGACAGAGCAAAAGCGTATGAGTGAGATTGAAAAAGGAAATACGAAAAATGATATCCATGAACGACGGGGGGAGACGATAGCATACCGAGCAGAACGAGAACTGAGCGTGAAGACTAGAAGAGAAAAAAAGCAAGAGAAATGCCTACACGATATTAAGCGGGACTAATAGAGAGTGGTTTAGATTGGGATATCGGGGCAAGCACAGGAGGCTTATCAGCAGACATGGAACTCCTCGATTTGCGATCTTCCTCAATGGTGGATCCTCCTGGCAACTTGACCTTGAAGAGAGAGATCCATCCCTTCTTCTTGCCTCGAGTGGAAGCATCTTTGAGAGAGGAAGCGCTATGCTTTGAGCGGATGGACTGCGTCTCGGCAAGATGAGATGCCTTGGTTGGTGACATCGGCGTGGGGATCTTGGGCGCAGATGATTTGACAGTAGACGTTTTCGGCTTGGCCAGAGCAATCGGCGCAGTCAACGACAGTATGCCAGTGTCGAAGCTCTCGCTAGCGAAGCCTTCGACAATCGCGTTGATGTCTCGGGACAGTTCCTCCGTCGATGGACCATCGTAATCTGAATGATTGATTGTCGGTAGAGGGGGAGGGGAGAGGATGGTAGGCGAGCGAACCGACTCGGTGTAGTAGCTCTTGATAGAGCGCTGCAGGTCCTCCCGCTCTGGCAAGGGTTCGGCAGGCGCAACCGAGATGACCTGCGAGCGCCGGTTGGGGTTGCGGCTACCCACTGTCGACACAGACTTGGCATCCTCGAGCGGGGTCTTCTCCATCGTGGGGGTTGGTGGTGAACTCGTGTCCGTGGCGTTTGCACGGCGGTTCCAAGCCAAGGGTACTCGAGTGCTGCTTGGGCCGTATCGCTCGGAGACCTTCGACGAGTTCGACAGGCGACGAGAAACCTCGACGGATTGCCGGGTAGCTGATTCGACTTGCTCTCGCAGACGCTCGACAGCCGCTTCGAGGGTTTCTTTTGCAGCAGCCTGATTTGGGTCCACGTTGACGGTTTCCAACGCTTTGGTTTTGGACTGCAGTTTTGCGGCCTGAGCAGCCAAGTTTTCCAACTGTTTTTGCCTCTCCTCGGACTTCTTTTCGATCTCCTGCAGCTCCTTCGTAGCTTTCTCAGTGTCCTTCAAAAGAGCGTCGAACTCGGCCTTGGGTACAGCGCCTACTTTTGGTGAAGGCGGTTCCGTGGATGCTGGCGTTTTTTCACGGGTGGCGTCTTGCAAATCCAATACTGCCTTCTCCATGTTCGAGATCTCCGCTTTCAGTGTCTTGTTTTCGACGGTGCTGTTAATAAGCTGCTGATTCAGCTCGAGGACCTGAAGCTCGACCTTGGGTGATGGTGTGACACTGTTGGGGGTGGTGGCGACGGGTGAGCTTTCTGGTGAGGCGGATAAGCTGCCGGACGTGATCTTCGACGGTGGCGCCAGAAGGGAGGAAGGTGATGGAGTATGCGCCGACGCGCTTCGGAGCTTCGGCAGAACAAAAGTGCCTCGGGGCGCGCCTTCCGTTTTTTGCGGCAGGTCCTTCAACTCCAATGGACTAGGTGGATTTGCGTAACGCCGTTCGAGCTCGGCGTGGAATTCGGTCGGAGCCTCGACAGTCTTTTGGAAGGCAGCCTGTGCAAAAGTGAGATCAAACGGAGGGGCAAGAGAAGTTGGTGTTTTTGATGTCAGGTCCCAGTCGATGTTGGAATTTGCAGGCCCGAACAAACTTGCCTTGCGTCGCGCAAAGTCGCTTGGTTTCAGCACCGACATCGTAGATGGTGCACGAATACCTTCTAGAGGGGATGTTGGTCTGCTGCTGGCGACGACTTGGGTATATTCGCTAGTGGCCAACGAACCACCGGTGTGCTAACGCGCGGGGGGTGCAAAACAAAATGAGCGGCGAATCCCTCGACAGGCCCTTGACGAAAACGCCAAGGTAAAATGGATGAAAGTTTACCTGAGCGATCAGCCTGCTAACGGCGCCGGAACCGGTCTTTGATGTGGAGGTGGATGCGGTTCGTTTAAGGGGGCTGCTGCTGGCCGCCGCGGAACCGTTGTTCGCGACGGCGGGCGTTGCTTGAGGGTCGACAGTGGAAGCCAGATTGCCGGAGTAACTGTCGACCGTAGCTGAACGCTGCAGAGATCAAGAGGAAAAGAGGAAAAGGAAAACGGAGGCGTAAAAAGTGGGACGAGTGATGCAGTCAGCGAAAAGATGTTCCTTAGACTAGAAAAGGAAGCACCGTGCACGAACAAGGCTCGTCGGGCGGGGTTGAAGACGCGCACGTGGGGAAATGAACAACCTACCTGACTTCTTGCTGGTGAACTGGACGTCTTGGACGCGGTTTCGAGGTTGTCAGTAGCGGCGGGTTGGGTGTAGATGCGCTGGATTACCATGTGGCAGTCGAAGACAGAGAGAGAAACCAGTTAGTCCGCACTCCGGTCCTAAGGAACCCCGTTCAGGCCTGAACGCGATGTGCCGTGTTTGCTCGAGATTGCTCCGAAGGGTGTTCGACTCGCCGCACTGACGACAGCCCACCACCCACCGATTCGCATCCCATGGCCTCGACACCTGCAGAAGATACCTCCAAACCCATCGAGATCGAAGCAGCACCCGCTCAGATAGCTCCTAGCCCAGCGGAACCTGCCGCACCACCCGCGTTGGACCTCGGCGAGTACAAGGTGTGGAATCCACCCGGAGGATCCGCGGGCACTCCAGGTGAGCGTCTGCGAACAAAGTTCCGATGATTCCTATATCATGCACTTATCGCAATACAGCATCATTAGCAGCTCTACCGGACAGCTACTTTGAGCCAACCGCTGAGGAGCTCAAATCGGCTTTCTCATCCCAATCGCGTCTGGTCGACAAACTCTCGAACGCCCCTCTGAAAACGGAGGCTATACGTCAAAGAGAAGCTAAGGAGAAACTAGCTCGCTGGCCAGAGGTGCGTCAATCTGTGAATGTCGATCCAAACTATCTAATCAACCTCAATCCAGACCCGTATCCGCGTCAAATTCCCAAACCAGCTCCAGGTAGAGAAGAGCTTCCCGTCAAAGGACACGATCAAATCCGTCTACGCGTTCGTACGGAATTGTCTTACGGATGAAGCAAAACCAAATAAATTCATCCTCTGTATGTGTACACTCATCATCCATCTTTCTAATGTGGTTCTCATTGTCTTGGACCGTTTCAGTCGAAGCTCCGAGACGAGAGCTCAAAGTCTCCGATCCAGCTGTTAAAACACAATCCCTAGCCGCTCTAGGGCTTGCTCCTTCATCGGTTCTCCACCTTACATTCGTCGATGAGAGTCTCAACGGTGAGTAATTCATCCCCGGGCCTTCCTTCCAGAACCTTCACTCATCGCCTTTCACCCGCAGGTTCAACCACGATTCCTCCGCTCCTGCCTGAAATCCTCGCAAAGGGAGAGGACCTACCACCGCCACTGACCTTTGAGCCAGCAGCATCAACCGATGCCAAGGGCAAAGGCCGAGCGCTTGGCGGCGGCAGTAGCAGTTCCTCAGGAGACTCCAAGCTTCCCAAATGGCTTAAACTCGGCAGTAAGTGCAGAAGATGCACAGCATTCCTGACCATAACCTGACCGAGGGCCCCTCCCTACTTTTAGAGAAATAAGGGTTCCTTTACTATCTACTAGACTGTTCTTTTGAAGCAACACGGGCACAATATACGTCACGATAATACCCGAGAAAATGTCCTTACGAGCGTATACAAAGGCTGACTATGATGCAATGAAAAAACCGGTCGGCAAAAGAGGTAGGGGAAAAAAAGTCAAGGAAAAAAGAGGGTAATCGAAAATATAACAAAGCCAAAAACAAAAGGGCAGCGGGGAAGGGTTAAAAGACCCTAAATACCCAATCTCTAAGTTAAGTCCGTTAATAATTACGAGACCACATGACGGAATCGCGCGGAGGCAGGAGGAGCGGTGTGAGTGATGTGAGGGACACGGGATGACAACGAGCGATTAAAAGGATTTTCGGATGAGCGGTCCGCCCAAGAGAGAGGAGGCAACAATGTGAAAGAAAATGGAAATCCGAGCTGGTTTGCGGGTTCGTCAGAGCATGGAAAAGATGAGATGCGGAAGAAACAGTGCATGAGAAGGGAACGTCATAGAGAAACGACGAGGAGCGTCGTAGGGCTGGCCTTTAGCATCCGGTCTGTAATCCGGAAGAATTTCGTTAGCTCAGATCCATCGCATCGCATAGCGGTGGATACATACTTGTGAGTTCTTAGGGAACGTGAAGCCTGCATCCTTCCAGAACGTGAGGTTGGCATCTGCAAGCAGTGGTCAGTTGTCAATCCAACGAAGATAGGACTTGTCACTCACTGGTGTACGCCGCGATGTGATCGTTGATGTACTTCGCGGTGGGGTAATTCTCAGGATCACAGCCAACGTTCGTCTGACCTTTCCGTTGGTACACCCGGATGTAGTCGAACCGCAAGTGCGCGGGGAGCGTAAGAGTCGAGGTATCGACGGTCTGGAAGCTCTCTGGAAACGGAAACAAAGATAGGCATTAAAGTCCATCCACTACCTTTTGCCAAACCGTGTGACATACCCGAAATACCCAAGTTCATAACGATCGCCATGGGTTCGACTGAAACTGTACGCTGTGAGATCTCGGTGAGAGCATCGGGACCAAAGGCTGCTGCGGTAAGTCCCCAGGAGTGTTGTCCGCCAGCAACCCAGTTGATGAAGCCGTTCGCGGGATTCTTGTCATCTCCAAGGAATTCCAGGCCTTAATAAACGGCTGAGTCAGATCGTACGCCTTGAACATCCACAGGGAAGATCGTACCATAGGTAGTGTAAGTTGGGTTCGCACTGTTCTCGAACCACGACTCGTCCATGTCGGTCAACGATGAGATCGATTGCTGAGTTTCGGATCCACTGTAGACAGGAAAACCGGTCAATAATGAGGTTCGCTACAGAGCAGACATGTAGGACTCACAGGAAAGTGTTGTGATAGGTCGTGGGCAAGTACAAGGTGGTTGCAGCGGTATTGTACTGGTAGGCATTGTTGAAGGGCGCGTACTGGGATGATTGCGAAGTCTGACCACCAGGACCGCCGGTCTTGCTACGCTCGGCTTCGAAGATATCGATTTCAGGAGCGTTTCGGCCTACGTTGACGTTCGGACCGGGGTGATCTTCGCCAGGGCACGTGCAAGCCCTTCAGTCAATCAACCTGATCAGCGCCTTGGCGAAGAGCATTCGTCGTGGTGAAACAACTTACGAAACACGTTGGCCAGGAAGATACGACAACACGCCATTGGTCTTGGTCTTGCCAGATGTTTGAGCGGCCGTCGGGGTCAGAGCTGCAGTAGTCTGATTCGGCAAGGTGCCGACGTCACACGAGTTGTAACTGCCGAAATCGCAGCCAGGTCAGACCCAAGATCCTTGGAGTGAGAGCGGATAAGATCGTACGTGTATGGCCAAGTTCCATCAGTAGAGGCACCAAAACCGGGACGTCCGAGGTTGCCCATAGTCCACGCCGCAGGCCACTGCGGAAAGAGGTAGAATCAGCATTTTGTCTTTAATCTAAAAGGAAGGTGATGACATACGAAGCCCATAGCCAGCTGATCACCGGGGAACAAAACAGATACTAAAAATACCCGCGTAAGCTTCGATTGTCAGAAATCGCGCAATTCCGAAAAGTACCTTCGACGTAGCCTCCGCTGAAGCAAAACTTGTTCCAACTTTGGAGCATGCCCGACTTGTAGGCGAGGCCGTGACTGGGGGTTTGTTCCAGGGTGATAACGAGGGAGCCATTTGCGGTGGTGATCTGTCCCGGGTCGTACCACTCGATATCTTCCGTTGCGCCGTACCAAATATCCACACCCTCCCAGAAGGGGTCATCTCCGGGATAGAATGTCCGTCCGTCAGTGTTAAACTCATCCGAGAAGACCAATTCATATTCCTCTCCATCGAAACCAGTACGTGTCTTGGCTTGGTCAGGTGTCTCAGGATCGATCAATTGCGGAAGGTTGGGGCTGTGCGGCGGAAGGAACGAGCGAAAATGAGTGCCAGCGACAAATGCCAAGCCAAAGTGGGAAGAAAAGGACGACGCTTACATAACAGCTGCTTGGCCCGTCGCATTGATACCAACGACGTTGCTGCCGGCGAAGTAGATCTGATCGTGTTTGAGGTAGGATATGATGGGATACCCGGCAAAGAGGGCAACCAGTGCACAGACGATAACAAGGACGAACGACAAGTTGAGCACACCCCTCCAATTCATCGGACCCATTCCTTCATTCATCTTGCGTGGATCTGGATCATGCAGTGCATCATCTTCGTCGGGCGTAAACGAATTAGTGGCATAATCGATGTGTGGCGTGTCGGAATAGGGGAAGAAACCGCCTTGGACTGGCGTGTTGGAGTTTGGGAAATACATGCTCGGGTATTTTGAATCGGTCGTCAATGAAACGACCGACCCCACGGACGACAATGTTGAGAAACGATTGTGTGGTGGTGCCGCAAAAGAGCCTCGCACATTCTATTTTTGGGGGAAGAGATGAAATGGGACCGTCGATGAGCATGCTAAGCCACACGAGCCAGAAAAAAAATCCTGCCAGCGCAGAGTGTGACGTACGGCATACGGTCCAAAGCCGCTTCCAACGGCACCGGTCATGACGTTCCTGATATCCTGGGCGTCCTTTCCGTTCAGACTGCTGCTCTGGCTGTTGTCGCTACTTGTGCTGACGCCTGTCCTGCCAGGTTCGAGCGCAGCCTGTGGACCCCACGATGGCGGTCGTGATCTTGATCCTGGGCCTGCGGTTGCGGGTGCGTTCGGATTGAGTCGCGAGGGGACATAACTGTTGCGGCCATTGGCACCGGGGACTGGAGAGCGAACTGGGGGATGCAAGTTTTCCATCGGGGAGGGGGAAGTTGGGACGTTGGCGTAGGCTGGCTGTGAGTCGTGATAAGTGTTGTCACCGCCCACGTCAGGACGGGATGGCCAGGAAGTCATGGCTACGCGAGTGGCAAGAGAGTTGGTATTTAAAGAAGGTGAGGTGGGAGGGTGCAAAGGTCAAGGGGGCAGTTCGAAGCTGGTTACACGGTAAAGAGGCGGTGACAACGCAGAGGGAAAGGCAAATGTGATGAAGGGGAACTGAAGACCCCTAGATCAATGGGAATCCGGGAAGATCGTATGAACCGCCTGCTGCAGGAGGTTTTGTGGTGCGGAAGGGGGGAGAGAGAGATGTGGGATAAGGAGAGGACGGGTTGCGAGAGGAGAGAAAGTCGATGCTCAGTCTGCCAAAGAATGGTTCAGTCGACAAACAACTCGTCTGCCGGCCGCGCCCTCCCACTCCAGTAATAGCTATGACAGCATTCGAAGACATCATCCCAACGCCTCACCCATCAGATTTTACCCGGCCCTCGTCGACCTCCACCGTCCACGACACTTTTAACAAGCTACACGACGCCGCTGCCCACGTCCACGACTTTTTTGTCTTGCGTATGGGAAACCTCCAGGCCAGCGCTTACCGTGCACGTAAGGCACCCCACGCAGCGTGGCTTCTCGATTGTGCTGTTTCCCCGAACAAGCCTTCGTTTCGTTTCGTTTCATTGCTGATCCAGGTTCAAAAAACAAGCGCTCTTCTTTCGTGCCGCGCCGTCCCAAGCTGAGGGTTCGCTGGCGCTGATCATCTCTCAGGACCATCGGTTGATGCGCGTTCACGGCTCGGGCCCCTTGTCTTGCCGGTGGAACAGAGACAGATGCTTTCAGCAGCGTCCATCCAGTCATCCTGGATGATCTGAACGCACTCGACGCTCCTTCCGTTATCGCATTATCCTCGCATCTCTTGGCATTGTTGGCCTGCCAAGCAGAAATCACCCCAAACTCACATGAGGCGCCAAAAAGACGGCGTCCCCCCAGGTATCCGACACGATGTTGGTGGCTTATCAGACGCCGTGTGGATCACTGTCTTCCTTTAGTAGTAGATTTTCAGTCAATCGTCAGGATTGGAAGCTTTGTACCGCTGTCCCTTTGAGCCAAATCCGCTACCCTCAGCCGGTAGTCACTATCAATAGCGACCAACAGCCGAAGCACGAACGTAAACGGAATTGGAACAACGGCCCCGAGCTGTGCTTCTTCAAGCCGCTATATTTAACGGGCATCGAGTGATCATCCTGCATCGCTCCTGAGCCTCGTTGCCCTTAGACCCGAACCAATGAGACTCCCCAATTGATGCTTCTCTGAAAATGCCATGCCCATCCTCACCGCTAATGATAAGTATCTGTCGCCCAACCAGACGTAAAGATAACCCTGCCTCGGTCCCACTCCCCTGATGTGTACAATTCCGCGATGCAGTGAGCCGAGCATCGATCGCCGAGAATCCTGTTCCCCTCAACTCAATTTTGAAGAACGCACGCTCATACTTCTCCTTTCGGCAGGAGTCACATGGAGATAATCGAGGCAGCAAGGTGAATGCGATAGGTTGCGTATAACTTAGCTACACAGAGACGACAAAAATAGCGGGGGCCCGGAGAAGAAGGGGATCATCAATCCTATGCGAGCATCCTGTCCACAACAACGTAGCCTCGAGGAGCCTTTCGTTCTTGTCTCTGCTCAGCCTTGGTCCTAACCAGACTCGCCGGCACGTTCTGGACCTCAACCAGTTCCTTCACTCTAAGAATTTTACCAGCGGCTTCGGGGGAGTGAGGCATGAACACAGTTTGCATCCGGCGCCAAATCCCTATTGTTGTACGCCGTTTCACAGCATCGAGGGTTGAAACAAATAAAAAATAAAAATCCGAGCGGAGAACGGCATAAGAATAAAAATAAGTCCATCCGTCAGTATGATGCGATGTCTTGGCAGTGACGGATCAATTAGATAGGATCACTCACCAAGCGATTCCAGCGTGGCTTTGTACCGCTGGGGCAAGCCAATTGCGGACCGTCGCAACGTGATTTTAAAGTGCGTCAAAGGTTCAGAGTTTCCCGCTAGTGTTGAAGGTGCACCTGAGCTCGATGAAGCGCCGGAAGATGAACTGGGGGTGGTTGTAGTCATTGAGCGAACGAGTGAGGCTCGTGTCTGCAATGCGGAAAGTCGTCTTTGCAGGATCATAGACGCCATTGTAATGAATGCTATCGATCGCACGTAAATTTAGTGTTCTGGGGTGCTTCGGAGTCGGAGAATGTGCCGAACTCACCAGAATGGGCAGGGGTGTTGTCGTTTGGAGTTTTTCGGCGAGTGGCTGAGAGTTGAGGGAACAAACGAGCGCAAACGCGTCCAACCAACACCACGCCTCGTTCGCGAAGAACCACCCCACGAGTGATCGTCAAAGAGAAGCGCATGATCCTTGGCGTGACTTTTTATGGGCGCCTTTTAGTGGTGAAATGCTCCAACATCTGACGGTCAACGTGGTTGATCCCACTACTTGCGCGAAGACTGTGGCGCGCCGATTTACCTGCACTTTTGGCTTCCAGCTCCGACTAAGTAAAGAGTCGGAGCAAGCCTCACAATGCAGATTAGTGAGATTAGTGCGCCTTGGGTGGACCTCAGCGCCTTGTTGAACGTGCTCGTACCAAGGCTGATACCCCACCCTCCTTGACGTCAGTCCTGGACGCCTGGGTATATTATATCCACCACTTCCTTGCAAAGCTCTCAAACCACACAATCAAAATGTCCTCTTCAAATCCCTTAAACCTGCCCACCAAAACTTACACCGAGTTAATCGTCTCGAATCGGCCAGCAACACCTGGCGAGCATGTCGTATTCTTGTACGGTGCACTTATGCACCCCATGATCATCAGACAAACGATTGCAAGAGACACCCCCAACTTGGAAGTTGCTCCCGCAGCTCTAGACGTAAGTCGTTCAGCCATGGTTGCCCGATACGCGGGTCTTTGAACACGATCTCCTCCCGACGCTGCAGAATCACACCCGGCTCCATGTAGCCAACGAAGAGTATCCCGCTCTATTACCTTCCGAGGCTGCCCGCAAAATCCTTCGTGATGGAAGGCTAAGAGAAGAAGACACTACTGTCAGAGGGGTTTTGGTCAAAGGCCTCACGCAGCACGACGTCGAGCAACTCGATGAGGCTCAAGGATCTGTGAGCACCCTCACTCCCCTACTCCGATCCTTTCTCTATGACGCTCCAGCTCATCTCCGCCCGTTCTTCCCCTTCCTCCTTGCAGAAATACTCTCGGAAAACGGTCCAATGCACGCCCCTCTCCACGTTCATGCCGCTGTCATCCGTCCATTCACGACAAGTTCTCGGCGACCTCACTTCCCCCTTCGACTCCTCAACAACCACAACGGCTTATGCGTACATGTGGAACGGGCCGATCGACCAACTTACCTCTCAAGTCTGGACTTTTGACGGATTCCTCGAGGAGAACGTGTATAGCTGGTTCCGAAGGATTCCTCCCGAAACCCACGAGCAGAGTTGCGACTTTAGGTCTTATCACCTTGTATTAGGGCCTGTAGGTGGTGAGGGAATGGTCCTACCCGTGATGCTGAGAGGTGAAGCTGTCCCGGAAGTAAAGTAGCGAGGGCGACGGGACGTTTTTCGTAACATGAGTGCAGAAATGGTAACTCGGATTATCGTATACACAATATTGCCATAGGTGTGGAGGTTTTTTCGTTGCAATTCGTTTGAGGCGAGGGGCTCGAGTAAATGGCACCAAGCACTCGTGATGATCCGCATGCAATTAATGGCAAAACCTCGCCCTTCTTCCCGCAACAATTTCTTGCATTGAGTCAGCCCATCGGGGCTTGGTACGTATTCCTTCTATTTCATTGCTACTTGCTTAATCCTCGAAGTCGAGTACATCTCCTCGAGACTTGGTTAGCCCTACTAGCGAAATGAACAATATAAGATCTCAGCTGAAGGTCTACATCATACCACGGCCTTTCGAATCCCATATTTCACAAAGTCAAAGCCTCGGGACCAGCAACGTGACTCGTTTTGGCCACCGACGGCACTCCGTCAATACCGCCTCCACCGGTTTTTGCTGACTGATCGAAGCATGGCGCATTCGAGCGTGACTCCTTCGCGACGTCTCGTATTTAGATAAGATTGAGGGGTACCCACGAACGTAACCATACGCGAATTTCCCCCTACCACAAACCCCCATGGCCTCCAGCAATATAAAAGGCATTACTGACGAAGCTCAGCTCGAACCAGCCGTCAGAGGATCTGTATGGCTTGGTCCCGAGCCCGCAACAGAGGGGAACACTGCGTTCTTCTATGGAACCCTCATGCACCCCAAAATCCTCAAACGCGTCATCACGCATAAAGGTGCTGAGCTAGAGGTCGCAGCCGCCATCCTCTTTGTGAGTTTAAGCTGGTAAATTTCTCCGAATAGATGTTCTTACGAAAACGCGCTTCTAGGATCACACACGTTTACATGTCAAGCATTGCGACTATCCAGCTGTACTCCCCTCGGATATTGCAGGCCAAGTTATTACTGATGGTCTCTCAGACGATGACAGAGCGGTTCGCGGTGTTGTGGTCAAAGGCCTCACCTCAAGGGACGTTGAATGTCTGGACGTCTTCGAGGGCGATGTGAGTCGATTAGCAACCTCACCGAATGCGTATCACTGAGACACCATTTAACAGGAATACTCGCGCAATGAGGTTGTGTGTACACCCATTACTGAGTTCAAGAAGCTTTCGGCGGTCGACACACAGCAACTCCTCGCCAAATCTGGAGCTCTACCTTCACCTTCATCAGTCACGGTCTCCACCTTCGTTTACAAGTGGAAAGCACCCATTACGCGACTTTCCAGCGAGATATGGAACTACGATCGATTCTTAGAAGAGAAAGTATGGCGATGGTTAGACAGGGAGCCCACGGACGAAGAGCAACAGGAAGACATGACTCGACAAAGGCTGGACATGCAAGGCATCATAATCGCTCCTGAAGGCGGCGAAGGCGCGATTCTGCCCGCTTCAGACGATGCGAAGACCGAGGCCATCACTTTCGGACACCCCACGAAGAAGTACTTTGGCTTTGCTCAGGAGTATGTTAATCTGAACTGCGGTCCGTCTTGTTCAAACAATCTCTCGCCACATCCTCCCATCTAACTTGTCGCTTGTAGGCTCTTTCGGCGGTGTGGCCAAGGCCGTGACTGAATACTGCGACGTGCTGGCTCGCCGAGCTGAAGAGCGTCCAGATCTATTCTTCCGTTTCGACTATATCCCCCTCCTAACCCAAACGCGTGAGAGGGTAGCTGAGTTGATTGGCGCCGAGGTCGACGAAGTGGTCGTCATGCAGAATGCCACGCATGCCATCAACACCATCCTACACAACTTCGAATGGAAGGATGGCGATATTCTCGTCGGATGTAGGTTCATTGGCCATAAAGCTTTCACTAAGTGCTAACATGCCTGGTTACCAGTCTCTACATCATACTATGCTGTTGCTCGAACGCTCAACTTCTTCACAGAGCACGGATCCATTCACCCTACATTATCCACCATTCCGCTGCGCTTC
Source organism: Tulasnella sp. 424 (assembly GCA_019633425.1). Lineage (NCBI taxonomy): Eukaryota > Fungi > Basidiomycota > Agaricomycetes > Cantharellales > Tulasnellaceae > Tulasnella > Tulasnella sp. 424. The sequence continues at coordinate 385,112 of WSUB01000016.1, forward strand.
CCAACCTCTCATGCCGAAATACTCAAACAATTCCGAGAACACCTTCAAAGCCTCCCTAAACAGGCGGGGACGAAGGTAGTCGTTGTAATTGACGCAATCGCGAGCAATCCAGGAGTTACTCTCCCCTGGGAGGAGATGGTGAAGATCTGCAAAGAGGAGAATGCCTGGAGCATCGTAGACGCCGCCCATGGAGTTGGTGAGTAATCCTGAATCTTCCTGCCGTCCGACCGGCTCATGTCGCTATAATCATGTCCCAGGAATTACGCCTGTCAATCTTCGCGAGAGCCAGCCCGATTTCTGGACATCTAACTGTCACAAATGGCTCTACACTAAGCGAGGTTGTGGAGTCCTCTACGTTCCACGCAGGTGTGTATCTCGATCATGTGTCCTGCCTGTTGATCTTGTTGAACCTTTCATCTCCTAGAAATCATCGTGTCATCCGCACATCCTTCCCAACTTCGTGGGGATATGTCTCTCCTCCTGACGTTCAGGAGTTCCACAAGATCTTTGATTGTGCGTGTTCCTCGCTACCAAGACGTCCAAGGTTTCATTCTTCAGGCCGTTGACTTCGTTTGCCACAGGGACTGGGACAAACGATCTTGTTCCATTGTTGAGCATTATTCCAGCTTTAGACTTCCGCCAGAGTATAGGCGGAGAAAAGAAGATCATGGACTATTGTGACAAGCTGGCTGAAAAAGGCGGCAAGCGGATGGCAGAAATTCTCGGAACCGAAGTAATGGACCACAACGGCGAGCTCTTAAATGCCATGGTAGGTGCGTTTTTAGTAGGTCGTAGAGCAATTCTGATTCTGCTCGCTGCAGGTAAATGTCCGCCTACCTCTAGATGTTCCACAAAACGGTCTCTTGAAGGATCACCTCGCACTGTCCCAAGCAATGATGCAAGACCTTTTAACCGACCATGACTGCTTTGTCGCGGTGTTCATTCACGACGAGAAGTGGTGGATACGAGCCTCAACTCAAATATGGAACGAAGTAAGTTGCACAGCGAACAAAAGCCACTAGCCAAGATTGACGGATACATGGCGATTCAGATCAGCGACTTCGAATACGTCGCGGAAGTGTTAAAGAGAATGTGCCAAGAGAGACGGAGCTAGACAGCCAAATGACTATAATGATAGTACAAAATGAAGGACAATTACTGTTTGATGCCCCAAGGTCGTGAATGGAAACCATCAAGGCCCTCGCAACTTCTTGTTCGGCTGAGGGTTGAAGCCGTCTGGAATGTGACCCATCCCTAAGCGGCGTTTCCCACCGGCTAGTTGAATTGGAGCAGTAGGCCGTGCCGTAGCCAAATTTTCCTTTAAAGGCGTGATCCGATTCCCACCTCTTGTTGCTGAATTTAGCGAGGACCCGGAGTCTTTTGTTAGGCCAATTGTTCTTGGGAAGGTGGTAGGTCGTGTTATTGGCGAATTTTCCTTTGAAGGCGTAATGCGAGATCCAGTTCCATTTGCCGAGGTGAATGGAGGTGCAGGATCTTTCGTCAAGTCAATTATTTCTCGCGAAGCGCTTGGTCCTGCCACGGGTGTTCGAACTTGTTTTTGATTAGCCCTGTTTGGAGTGATTGCCCTCAACGGCTTCTGTTCCGTCTGCGTATTTTCGGGCTTGATGAATGAAGGTGTAGAATCTTGCGTCAAGTCAATTATGCCTCGCGAAGCGCTTGGTCCTGCCACGGGTGTTCGAACTTGTTTTTGATTAGCCCTGTTTGGAGTGATTGCCCTCAACGGCTTCTGTTCCGTCTGCGTATTTTCGGGCTTGATGAATGAAGGTGTAGAATCTTGCGTCAAGTCAATTATGCCTCGCGAAGCGCTTGGTCCTGCCACGGGTGTTCGAACTTGTTTTTGATTAGCCCTGTTTGGAGTGATTGCCCTCAACGGCTTCTGTTCCGTCTGCGTATTTTCGGGCTTGATGAATGAAGGTGTAGAATCTTGCGTCAAGTCAGTTATGTCTCGCGAAGCGCTTGATCGTGCCACGGTTGTCCGAACTTGTTTTTGATTAGACCTGTTTGGAGTGATGGTCCCTAACGGCTTCTGGTCTGTCTGTGTATTTTCGGACTTGAAGTAAGCGGTGACGCTTGTGGGGACAGGCTTCTTCGTGGCACCGAGAGCCTTGTTAGACGTTAAGCCGCCCGACGCCATTCTGGATGGTCCTGGAACGACCGAGACTGCTGGCGCGCTGAACGTCGTGGAAACTAGAGATACCAGACCTGTTGGGCCTCCTCTGGGTAAAGTGGCGGCCCGAGAGAATTGAGGCGGAGGGCCTGCATAGTATAAACACTAGAATGAGTTTGTGCTTCCCGCCAGCACATATTTATGCATACCAACGTAGGGCGCCGGAGCCGGCCTGCTCAATGGTAACACCAGATTGGTGGACGCTAAAGCGAAATGAGGGGACTCGAGTCCGTCCGATTCGAGTGATGATCCGAGAATAGGTTTACTTGATCAAACATTAGTTTTTGAGCTACCTGACGAGGGGTGGCGTGCTCACTACGACGATATCCCGTCCTGAATTGCCTGGTTTGAGGGTAGAGGTCGCTTCAGCAGCGAACCGATTAGGCGTAGAACACCTTGTTCAACGACCGGAGGACGTTCGGCGAATCTACTATCCTTTAACAGTGGGATAATAAATTCGGAGCATTCTTTGTTCGAGGAACTACCTAAGAGGGTGAGGAGTGTCAGCATATCTGGATCCCTCATCGAAACCCGGAAACATACCTCCAGCCATCCGACTGGCAGCACAGCTGAGATACAGAAAGGCCTGCGCACGCGTACAGGCAACATATAGTAGTCGTCTAGAGATTATATTCAGCCTCTTGTAGTATGCAAATAAGGTCGCCTATCTCCGCACCGTTCTTCTGTTACGTTGCCTGTTCGATAGAACGGAAATGTTCCTTGTTCTGCAGATGGGATGAACACTACTGGCCTATGTCGCGAGAGGGAGGGAGACGGAGATTTCATCAGGTCGTGGAGATGGTCAGTGAATCTCAAGACGTACCATTCCAGTCCCTTCGCCGCGTGACAGGTGGAGACTGTTACTTTCACTTTCTGGAGTCAGGGGATATTGAGTGCCATTGCCATTATGTAAAATGATCGGATAGCTCACATCTTCTTCGCTGGAGTTTTCGGAGGTCTCCGTATCCGTTGATAAGGAGGACGTCTGAAGAAATCTTCTTAACGGAGTCTCGCTGATGGCGTTCATGAGGGACAAGAGCATCCAACAGGTGTAAAACAGCACATACCCTGGCATTTCTGAATCACCCTCAATCAATTCGCTGAAGCCTCCATCGTCATCGAGAGCTAACTCGTTCTTGGGTGTTGGTTCAAGGGGCTGTTGAGGCGCATGTTGAAGCCCGGATTCTTCGGCGAAGTTGATCAACTCTTGGAGGTTCTCCCAACGGGATTCAGAGTCTGAGTGATGCTTATGAAGATATGCTTCATAGTGCACCAGCTCTATGATACGTCGAATGATATCCGGAACTGCGCATCCCTACCAAGCAATCCGCAAACGATGTCAATAAGTGCATATCAATGGGGAAAGCATGAACATACCGCGTTCGCCATGGCTCTGATTGTTTGAATTGCTTTGATGAAGGGAGGCAGGACCTTCTTGAGCTTGTTAGTTGAGCGACTGTCGTTCCCTGAGACTTGGCCAGCGCAGATCTTCTCTGCAGTAGTCCAGCACGACCAACCCTTGCGTCGGGCGATCGACTCCACTTCAGCAATAGACTTCCAAGTAGAACTGGGCATTAGGACGAAATGATATGTTGTTGATGTTTATAAAAGGTGCTTACCTTGTCCCCCATGGATCGAGGCGGAACGTTGATGATCCGCATGAAGGCAGGGTTATAATCCGGGTTATCGGCTAGCTGAAGATACGCCAGAAGGTCCTTGACCTAGACAGACGTTATCTGAGTTGCGTCCTGCTGACCGAGAGGAAAACACGACTTACCTCTGCACGCTCAAAGAACCTCTGCCCAGCAAGCATTCGCATAGGAACACCGTGTTTCTGAAAGGCGGACTCGATTGGCCGAGACAAAGCGTTGTACCGCACTGTAAAGAGAATATTGAGAGGTATTTAGCTTCAACAACCTGAGAGACTTACAAAGGATGGCAAAATCATTCCAATTGAGCATCCCCCCGGAATAAGCAATGAGACGTTTTATTTCGTCGGCCATGAAGTCAGCTTCGTCGTGCTCGTTGCGACACGATCGCAAAAAAGGTCTGGGTCCTGATGGCTGTGATGTAAAGAGGCCTTTCTCGATGCGCTTGTCGTCTATTCGAAGCTCGCTTCAGTCGGTGGCAGAGAGCCAAACGTCCGTTGGCACTACCTTGGGACACAATTGCATGCGAAATGGCCAAAATGGCTCCTGTGGAGCGGTAGTTCTCTTCCAAGAAAATCTGCTGAGTGCCCGGAAAATCTGGATAGGTTCCAGTCAGCCTCTATCAGGATATCCCGGGGTGGTTGCTATGTCCACCTTTCTTCATTTTGGCAAGGTTTTCAATTTCTGGAGGCGACAGTTAGTCCGTATTCTCTGAGCGGAGACGTCTAGACGGCCTAACCTGCGGCTCGCCATTCATAAATGGACTGGTCTGGGTCACCAACTATGCTGACACACTTGGAGGCCAGGGCGAAGAGCTTGACGAGGCTGTACTGCAGGACTGAAGTGTCCTGACTAGAGGACAATGTCAGTAAGATATTCGACGAACAGAAGCATGAACGCACAACTCGTCAACGAGGATGTGCTTGCATCGTTGTAGAATATGGGGCTGGCGTTCAAACAACCGCACGCCATAGATCAAGAGGTCGTCGAAGTCTAGACTGTTGTTCCGCTTCAAAATCCATTCGTACTCTTCATAAACCTCGGCCACAACTCGTTGAATATCGTCTTTCTCCTTTTCTGCCACTTTAGCGACATCCTTCGGGGTTTCAGCCCGGGATTTTGCTTTGGAAATAAGTGATTGCACGATGGCAGGAAGGAGGTCCACTGAGAGATCTTTCAGTCGTTCATGCTTTGCTTTGAGTATCTTTGCCACTGTCGCCTTGCTAAATACACGTGGCACTAGATTAGCAAGATTTTATGCAAGGAACTGACTGTTCCGCCTACCTGACGTCCGCGTCGCAAATGCTGAAGTTGTTTGCCAAACCAATAAATTTCCCATACTGCCGAAGATACTTGCTGCAAATAGCGTGAAAAGTGCCCATGATTAATTCACTTGTGTCCTTCTCTCCAATCATGGGCTTCAGCCGGTGCCTCATTTCGTTCGCCGCTTTATTCGTGAACGTGACAGCGCAGATGGTTGACGGTGGTAATAGTCGGTCTTTCACCAGATGAGCCACTCGGCTTGTTAAGACACGGGTCTTTCCCGAGCCCGGTCCTGCAAGAATCTGCAGTGGAATTGATGGATCATGTGTGACGGCTGCGCGGAAAAGAAAATTGTGTTTTGAGTGAAACCTCCACTGCCAGTGGGTGTTCGGAGAACCAACCCTTGAACTGAGCTGCGTTTAGAGATTTCAAGTAATCTGGTTGTGAGAGCTCTGGTTCTTGTTTGGGTTCATGTTTAGGCATGGATTCTCCACGGACGCCAGTGTCGAAGGTCGTGACGGGTGCTGGCGTTGTGGTGGTCGTTGGTCAACAAAGTGGCCGCGCCCACGTGACCCGTTAAACAAACAACGAATCTTTGCAACGAACGTCTTGTTACCCGCGGTGAAGTTAGAGAAGCGAATAAAGGTGATAATTTATCTAAAGCTACAAATTATGAACAATCTAGATATCATGATGAACTTTTCGTGACCCTCCTTCCTAAGGACTTCAGATGCCTCTCCCGTGTTACTTGCTCCTTCTCCAGCTCTGTACAATTCTTCAGCCCCTTGTAGATGTACATCACCTGCCGAGCAGATATGGTATCCCCTCGCATGTATAGATGCTTCATGAACATCTTGTACAATGGCAGAACATGCTTGTGCGCCGACAGTCTCTTCATGACATCGCCCCCACCCAAGACTTCCTCGACGAGGCCTGCAATGGGCTGTATGCGGGTCGTCGGTCGTGTCCCGAACACGGAAGTGGGACCAGACCCCACACTGGATGCTGGGTAACCCAACGACACAAGCTTGTCGAACATCTCCCGGATCTCCATTGTGCGAACCTCCTTTAACCGCATCCAAGCTCCCAAGACAATGTTGAGTGTGATGGGATCAGGAGTCACTGCAGACCGGGTTTGGGTGGCGTTCGGGTTAAGAGGTAATTTTGACGGCTGGCGGAAAAGACGAGAAAAGCTATCGATGATATCTTTGGTGGTGTGCGTTGACTTCGTCCGTAGTTCGGATGTTAGGATGTTGTTCATCGTGCAAAGGACTGCGGATGATGTCCAATTCTGCGTGGCTTCGCTGGTTCGCTCGTCGTCCAACAGAGCCGCGACGCGTTGATTCGCCAGCTTGTTACGTCCCGTGTCGGCCAGCATCCGGTGACCCAGGATAACGGTTCGAGGGTCAGACACATCCAATCTCCTGGTGACAGGGAGAGGGGAGACCTTCCCTGTCCTTTCGACTCGGAGGGCCTGGCGTAACAAAAGGTGGTCGTACTGGGTAGGGTTAAAGTCCTTTATCGTCCGTAAGGCGGTCCATGATTGCCTGGCAAGTTTATTGAGGCCAGAACGAGAGGCATGCTGGAAGACCATATAGTGGAGGTCTTTCCGTGCAGGATGGGTCTCTACAAGAGACGACGCCACGCTGGAAGCGAGCTTGAACGACCGACTGTCGCATAGTATGGTGCACAATTGGACCAGGAACGGCGTACTCCACTCCTGAGGGTGGAGAGAGTGATAGATTTGATGTGCCAATCGTTCATGTCGCGAACGAGCGAGAACGACGATGCACCATTCCCAGTGCCGTCGGTTTGTAGGCTGGATCGTCTCCTTCGATACAATGGCGGACATCGATTCTCCCATTGCAGCAGCCATCGCCCCGTTCAACGAAACTATGCCTTCCTTGGACAGTGCGGCGATCATCTTCTCGACCACCGGGCGGCAATGCTCCGGCTCGATCGTTCCTTGACCGAGGATCTCCAGCGCACGATCGTACTGGCCATTGTCAATCGCGGTTTGGCACAAGGCAAACTGCGCTCGACTGGATAGTCGTATTCCTTCTCTTTGAGCGGATGAATAAAGGTCGAAGGCGATGTCCGGTCTCCTCTCTGCCCACTCTTCGACGACGTAAGAAGCGAAGCTTCCCATCTTGTCATCGTCCATTCGACCCAACGGAGCGAGCCCTGCTCCACGCAAGGATTGCACTATTCCTCCCCAATTGGTCGTGCCGAGTGACGATTCGGCTATGGCCCACTGCACGACAATCCCTTCCCTCGCTCCTAGCGCATTGATCGGAGAGGACTCGGAGGCAGTTGGGTGTAGGATCCGTTCGGTGGCTGGCACGATATTCGGATAAGTTTTGACGAAATGCGCAATGGTGCCCAATAGGATCGGATTCAGCATCTTGCCTGCGAGGCGGATGAAGAGGGTGACGGTGGGTAGCGCGTACGTTGACCAGATGTCTGAATGAAGGCTTGTCCAGCGTTTCCAGAGGGTTTCGAGATGAAGTCGAGGAGGCGAAGTGTTGGAGGTGGGAACTTTTGTGTCCAATTGTCGCAAGTCGTTAAGCAAGGCGTGCGCTGGATGTTGCGTGAAATATTGAGGCTTTTTGGTGTTATTTTTGGGGACGTCCAAATCCGTGCGAGTATGACAGGACGTGGTGGCAGGCTGGGGTCCGAATTCTTCTTCGGCCTCTCGCTGAGACGAATGATGATCCACCCCTGGTCTGAAGGCAGAGCGCTGTGCATGAGGGTTGGAGGAATTCGCTACGACGGTAGACGACGACGTGCCCTCTGCAGCCTTGAATGCAAAGGCACTAATAACAAAAGCGTCACTGGTCAAACGCAAACACGACCTGTGGACATGAGAACTCACGTTGCTGACGTTCGTTTTGCCGTGAAAGTTGTGTTACTCGACGTCGAGAGCAGACGCCCGCAACGGTATAGCATCCCATTCCGTAGTCCCGGCACGTTGCTTGATGCTGGGTTTTTGCTCAGCGTAGAAATCAGAGAGATCGTGTTTGCTTGGGCAAGACAGCAATCTTTGGGAATTGATAGACGTGCCCACGGTTGACCTGTGTCAGCAGCCCCGAGCACGTGCCACTTTATGGCATCAACGAAAATGTCATTCCAGACTGGGAAGCAGCTCTCTTACCATCGCACATTCATTCACCGGTTGCCTTGAAACATCCGTTGGTTACAGTGGTACGGAGCTCTGCTATATATGTGACTTGAAGGCTTGATTAACGTTCTACGGAACAGAAATCAACTGGGAGGCACCTGGTCGGCTCAATATCTCAACTCCTCAATCTCATTTGTATCAGTAATAAGCATTGTAAGCCCGAGAAGATATGGAATAACACAAGTTTAACATTTTGTTCCCGTGTAGCACCATGGGTATCGTCAAAAAGAATAAGGAAGCTTACTTCCAAAAGCTGAAATCGCTTTTGGAGACTTACCGTAAGGAGGGACCAAAGATCAAAGACAACAGGATCTGACTGCTATATCTCTTCGTCAGCCTCCATTTTCATCGTCAACGTCGATAACGTCGGCTCGAACCAGATGCATCAGATTCGTGTTGCCCTCCGAGGCACTGGTGTCGTCCTGATGGGCAAGAACACCATGGTCCGCCGCGCGCTTCGCGTCCTCCTCCCCGAACACCCTCAGTATGAACGTCTCATGCCCCATGTCCGTAGCAACGTCGGCTTCGTCTTCACTTCAGGTGACCTCAAGGACGTCCGCACGACCATCACCAGCAACACCGTTGCTGCTCCCGCTCGTGCCGGTGCCCTCGCTCCCGTTGATGTCACTGTCCCCGCTGGTAACACCGGTATGGAACCTGGCAAGACTTCCTTCTTCCAGGCTTTGGGTATCCCCACCAAGATTGCCCGTGGTACTATTGAAATTATCAGCGACGTCAAGGTCGTCCATGCTGGAAGCCGTGTCGGTCCCTCCGAAGCAACCCTCCTTAACATGATGAACATCTCTCCGTTCACATACGGTATGAAGGTCATCCAGATCTACGATAACGGCACGGTCTTCCCTCCTCATGTCCTCGACATCGAGTCGTCCGAGTTGGTGGACCGGTTCTTGAAGGGTATCAAGACCATCGCTGCCATCTCGTTGGCTCTCAACTACCCCACGATCGTCTCAGTCACTCACACTCTTGTCAACGCATACAAGAATGTCCTTGCAGTGTCGTTGTCCACCGAGTACACTTTCGAAGGAGCTGAGAAGGTAAGCACTTTGCATTTCTCTCTGATGGCGGCAGATTGGCTCGCGGGTGCGAAAAAGGATGTTGCAAACATTATACACTGAAGATTCTGAGGCCACCTAAAATGGTCGCATTGCGGAACAAACTTGTTCTCCTGGCTGTCTGAAAACTCGCGCTCGCTCTGCCGCCGTCTTCCGATGCCGCAGCAATCGCTGACCAACCCCTATTTTGTT
>WSUB01000160.1:0-92078 GCA_019633425.1 Tulasnella sp. 424
TGGGGGATGGCCCGGGGTCCCGCGCCCCGTCCCAGCCAGGCACCGCGGGACAGACCTGGCGGCTCTGGGCAACCGTACCGAGTAGGCGGTTTATCGCGAGCAGTGGCAAGCACAAATCTCGCGCGACTCAATACCTTTGCAACAACCGACTCCCAATCTCTCTTGACCATTCTCCCTATCCTTTTGCCACCTCTCGACTTGGAAGCCTGTCGACATGTCGAATCCTCCTTTGACAACACCCGTATCCGAACTCGACAACGTGACGGACGGCATTGACGCTTTGCAAGTGGAAGCCGTAGGCGAGACCTCGTCCGGCACCAAGAAAACCAAAATGTCTGCCGTAAGTCCGATTAATGCATCGACGTCTTGCGAACGTTTTCTTTACTGCCCCGTCATTGCAGCGAGCCCTCCTGGCTACCATATCATGGAGGAGGATATCAATAACCGAACTTAAATTTATTGGGGAGGGTTCACGGGATGGTGGTGCTTATAGCGATGTGGTGGTGGCCACGCTCGTGAGGGGGGGCGGTAGTGGAGCAAAAGAAAGAAGAGTGGCCGTAAAAAAGCTGCGATTCGTGATAGATGGAGACATGACAGAGGAAAAGTTCCTTCGCGTACGTACTCCTACCCGCCGCTGCCTCAAGATCTGACTCAGGCCCTGAAGGTATTTATCAACGAGCTGCGTGTATTGGACAAACTATTTAACCCCCATATCGTGACAATCCTCGGGTTTGTGGAGGACGTCGCGAATCGCATTGCTTGGTTGGTTTTCCCATGGGAGGAGAACGGCAACCTTCGGGAGTTCCTTCGTTCCGGCGAGTGGGAGATCCCCGAACGCGTGTCGCTGGTGCGTCGCGAACACCCAGGAAATTGGATGCGGACCTTACCTTCACTGCGCATTAGATTCGGGATGTTGCAACCGGACTAGAATACCTTCACACGCGCCAACCTCCCATCTGCCACGGCGACCTCAAATCGGTCAGTCTCGTGACACGCCATTCCTTGGATACCTCCTTACATCGATCGTTGCCCAGTTAAATATCCTTGTCAATTCGGCAAATCGCGCTGTCATCACCGACTTCGGCTCGGCTCGCATTATTCGGCAGGCACAAGAAGCTAGCGCCACTCAAGCAACTCGACCAGCGGCTTCGACGAGCGATAAGGGTCCAGAAATCAACGTCCTTCCCCAATTAACCATTACCACGTCCAATACCACGCTTACGTTAACAGGTCCGGCCTGTTCGCTTCGTTGGTCGGCACCGGAGATCTTGGACGGAGAATCGCTGGACCTGGCCACCGACATCTGGGCGCTAGGTTGGGTCGCTTGGGAGGTGAACTTGCAAGTCCAATCTAAGGTGGCGATCATTTGACCCTTACTCTCCTGTCTTGTATCAGGCTACCACCGATTGTTACCCTTTCGAGGAGTTCAGTGGAGAGTGGGACATCACTACGAAAATAGTGGAAGGCCGACTGCCAGCGACCCGTGACCATACTCTACTTTCCCAAATCTATGGTCTCTGCAATATGATGCAGAAATGTTGGAAATCTGAACCGAGAGAACGACCGTCTGTAATAGAATGCAGGCAAGCCCTTGGTTTCATGGTAAGTGGGACACCACTCCGGTGAGACTCAGATAATGAGGTTCATTTGAAACAGCCATGCGCCATCCCAGCGGTGAAAATCGGGGAGGAATCCAAGATTCGGTCCGCTGCCCTGTTACTACAAGTAGGGGAAATGCATCGTTTGCAAGATAGACACGAAGAAGCTTCAAAGGCGTATAATGAGGGCTTGACCATTGCTCGGTTGGCTGGCGACCAACTTACCGTAGGAAAGCTATTAGTCAGACTGGCAAGCAGTTACCGAGAGCGCTCAAAGTACGTCGAAGCAGAGGCTTCTTACACAGAAGCGCTGGCCATTTTCGAGAGCATCGGGGATGACCTGGGCCGAGCGAACGCATTGCTTGGACTTGGACGCATCCGGCGAGTGCGGTCCAAGTACGTCGAAGCTGAGGCATCACTCACCCAAGCGCTGGCCATATTCGAGAGCATCGGGGGCGCCCTGGGCCGAGCTCACGCATTGTGTGGGCTCGGGCACGTCCAGCGAGAGCGGTCCAAGTACGTCGAAGCAGAGGCGTCGTACACCCAAGCGCTGGCCATCGTCGACCGCATCGGGGATGACCTGGGCCGAGCGAACACATTGTTTGGACTTGGGGACACCCAGCGAGAGCGGTCCAAGTACGTCGAAGCAGAGGCGTCGTACACCCAAGCGCACGCTATCTACGAGAGCTTCGGGAGTGACCTGGGCCGAGCGAACGCAGTGCGTGGGCTTGGGGACGTCCAGCTCCAGCGCTCCAAGTACGTCGAAGCAGAAGCGTCGTACACCCAAGCGCTGGCCATCTACGAGAGCATTGGGGGTGACCTGGGCCGAGCGAACGCATTGCGTGGCCTTGGGCACGTCCAGCGAGGACGGTCCAAGTACGTCGAAGCAGAGGCGTCGTACACCCAAGCGATGGCCATCTACGAAAGCATCGGGATGACCTCGGCCGAGCGGACGCATTGCGTGGCCTTGGGCACGTCCAGCGAGAGCGGTCCAAGTACGTCGAAGCAGAGGCGTCGTACACCCAAGCGCTGGCCATCTACGAGAGCTTGGGGCAAGACCTGGGCCGAGCGACCGCATTCCGAGGGCTTGGGGAGATCCAGCGAGAGCGGTCCAAGTACGTCGAAGCAGAGGCGTCGTACACCCAAGCGCTGGCCATCTTCGAGAGCATCGGGGATGACATGGGCCGAGCGGGCGCATTGGATGGCCTTGGGGAACTCCAGCGGGAGCAGTCCAAGTACGTCGAAGCAGAGGCGTCGTACACTCAAGCGCTGGCTATCTACCAGAGCATTGGGTATGCCATGGGCCGAGTGAACTCCTCGTTGGGTCTCGGTCACATCCGGCTTAGCCAAGCCCAGTATGCCGAAGCAAGGACCTTGATTACGGATGCCTCGATTATTTCGGAAGAAATTGGCTATGGCTGGGGCCAGAGACGTTCGAAACAGCTTATGGAGGAAGTCGTTGAATCGGAGAAATTGTTAACCGAGCCACCATTTACTCCCGATGGTGCGCTAACACGGCGCACTCCGAGGACATACCCACCGGACCGCTATCATTTAGATAACCAGTTTGTTGACTTGTGACCCCAGCCCCACTATCTCGCATTTCTCCTTACAATCATCATATTTTGCAGCTGCTTTCCCTTAGTTAACTTGACAGTGGCTTCGGTGATTTGCCTATGATCATCTGTATGTTGCTCACCCATGTACTCTCGAGAACTTGAATAAAGAGCTTCTCGCGACTCGCAAGCCAGCCAGATGAAGGTACTAAACACGCGACCTCGTTCTTTCACCTTGCGCGCTGGTGTCACTCAGCGGTGCAACGAACCGAACTGGCCGAAAGAATAACCACGAAATCGAATCCTCGTTACGCTAAATACCCAATTACTCAAAGGTATGTGGACTGTCAATGTCTCGTGGGCGGAAATGCGGTAGGCTAACTGCTTGGTGGAAATATAGTGCAACAAGGTCGCAAAGACGACGGTAAAATAAGAATTGGCAGGATCCGAATGGCTCAACGACTTCGCATTTGATCTCGCACCACTCCAGAGGCGTTGCCAAACTACAATAAAAGTGAACCGGCCGCAGGTTTAGGCTCACGTAAGTCTCCAGAAGATTAGTGAGACAAGTCGCAGAACACAAACGAGGACGCCGGGCCACGATGGTGTAAAGGATTCAACCACGCGACGTACTCATGACCAATTACCAAAAGCCTCATTTCGTGTTTCGGGCTAAATACTTAGGTATTTACAACTATCGAGCAAGCGAAGTATCCTACAAAGTACCAGAACTTGAAAAAAAGCCAAGATCGGGTAAGGTATGATAGATAATACGCCCGAAAATTGGAATTTGAACGTTTGCAAGTTGTCAACCGTGAAAGGTATACAGGAGCGAAGCAGGTTTAAATAAAACTGGAAGCGGAGGTATATCACAACAGTCCGCACTAACACGGAAATCAAGTGCTAGGCCCAAATAGGTTTATAGAGGGGAGGTATTAGAGGGGGAGGAAGAGAGGGAAAAAAGAAATAGGTGCATGGAAGAACGAATCGAGGAATAATAGGACGGACGATGAGTTGAAAATACATACTTGCGCTGAAAAGCCCAAAGAAGAGAAGCAAAATAATTAAATAGCTTGAGGTGTGGACTGAGTACGTCTTGGGTGCTTTCAAATTTACGCTCCAACAGCCGAACTGTTGCTCGGCGCGACGTCTCTGTCCCTCGCTTGCTGTTCCTTGATCGCAGCTTCCAACCTCTCCTCCAAGCCGCTTCCCATTCCCTCTCGCTCCCACTCTCCTCCACCCTTGGGTCCGACGTCATGCGTGTGCTGCAAGCTTCCCTGCCCGTTCGCACTCACACTCGCCGAACTCGCACCAGCGGCAGCAGCGGAGGACAACAAAACGCCACCGAGGTTCTCGTCTTCAAACACGCTCGTGCGGGCTCCAAACACGTCAGAGACTGGGGAGCGATTGAGCGTCGACTGGCGAGAGTTGGTGCGCGTGCGGCGGGGCGAGCGAAGGGTGACGTCGACTTGGTGAGGGGGCTCAGCTGAGCCCGAAGTGACGCTGCTCAAGGGGAACGAGGACATGGGAGTGGAGTTGAGGAGGTCGTTGTACGAGATGAAAGAGAGGCGTTTGCTTGCTGTGTTGCTGGCATTTGACGCGGAGGCGTTAGGAGATGGTGGGCGAGGGTGAGCTATGCGGGGAAAAGAGAAAAAAGGGTCAAGTTAGATCGGAGTCCGAAAGGGAGAAAAAAAGTGCGGGGTAGGGAGAGAAAGGGTTTTTTCTTTCAGTTCGACTCACCAGATCCGCTGAACGCGATGGGTTCGACGTCGGGTGGGACAGGGACGGGGGAGTCCGCTGATGTAGCTACCAATGGAGACAAGCTGAGCTCCTCGAGTGACATGGCGATTGAGGTCGGACGACTGGTCGAGCGGCTCGGGCCTCCCGAACGAGCGATGGGGATCCCCGTAGCAGCCCCAACGGGAAGAGGAGGGGTGACGATCAAAGGAGATGCTGTAGCGGATTGAGGCGATGTGCTGCCAGAGTTGGAAGGCTTCGTTCCAGTAGGTGAAGCAAAGCCAAAGGTGTTTGCGTTAGGAGTGGGAGGGACCACGCCGATGACGGCGGCAGCACTGGTTGGCGGTACGGCTGTGGCGATAGCGAGTCCATTGTCCCCATCCGCACTCCCGCCGGTGTTGATCCTCTTCGGTACAGCGGGTCGCGCGGCTCTGTTAGCAGCCGAGGGGGAGGGCTGTTGTTGACCAGCAGAGGCGATGGGGGGTAAACCGGGGAGAGGGAGTAAATGCGGACTTGGACTGCGACTCGCGCTGAGCCTGATGCTCCCCGCAGTCGATGCGGTCCAATTCTGAGGGGATAGAGGGGCTGGTGCGATCACGCTGATATCGTCCATGCTCATTCCCTTTCTGATCTCTTTGCCTCCAGATCCGGTGGGGCCGCCTCCTGTTGAGTGTGGCGCGCTCAAACTGGCCGAGTCGACCTCGCCCAAAGCGGTCACAGCCGCGCTCAGGACACTCGGTACAGAGTTCTCGAGGGGTTCGTGTGCGACGGCTCGAGCGGTGTGATGAGGATCTTTGTGCAGGACGTGGAGAGAGTTTGCGGTTGCGGTCAGAGGCTGCTCGATGTCCCTCTCGAAGATGGCTGAGCTGCTGGAGTGGATGGAGGTGGGTGAGGACGGCATGCTACCACTCGCTGAAGGAGAACGAGCTCCCGCTGGAGGCGCAAAGTTGAGAGGAGAGAGAGTATGCATGGACGGAGCTGGGATGCTAGCCTTGGTGGTAGATGGCTCGCGGACGTGGATGGAAGGGCTCTTTGGTGGGCTGGTTCCCGTGGTGGTGTTGGGTGATGAAGCCATCGATGGGAGAGGTATTAGTAGAGGTTGAGTATATATGTAGTTGAGAGCGATGTTGGTGTTGGTGTTGGGTGTTGGGTTTGAACAGGACGTGGCAGGGGAAGAGGTGAAGGTGAAGCTGTGAGATGATGACGGAGGAATAGGGTCAAACGCAACTCTCCCACTTTGGCCTGTCACGTCTCTCACTTATATACTTCCCCCCCAACCTCGCTTTCGCATCGCATGGTGTCTTTTTGTTTCCTCCCGGTGATCTCCTATATCTTTTCATTCAACCCCCTTTCAACGTTAAGCGACCGCCTCTTTTTGTCTTGATGTCCGGCAATGAAAGGCGCCCGGAGCTTTGATTACTGCGGCAACCATGACCACAACAGGCGGTCGTTGACCGGATATGTCAAGACTCGGTATCAATTTCACATATATGCAATGTGACATGGACACAGACACCGCCGGCAAGATACGCGTCGACCGTCGACCGTCGTAAAATAGAGCGGGGCTACCATTCTCGTCGCTGTGCCTTGGCACCGGTGGCTGTGTCGTGTCAGAGGGACGCGACGTGTCTCGAGGTCTCATGTCTGTGACGACACCCCGAATACACCGAAACCGTCATGTGGTCCGGCCATCGCCAAACCCGCATAATACCCTTGTTGATACGCAAGAGACAGCCTCACTGGGTTTGGTGATTCTCCGTCCGCGGCTTGCGGCCACGGGGGAGGGGGGGGTGGCAAGGTATCCGGACTCGATGTCACCGAAACTCTTGGCAGCCAAATGCGAAAGATCAGCACACTTACTTCGCATTAGTAAGAGTAGCTGGTGGGGTCACTGGCCTCATGTGGTGGGGGGTTGGGATAGGTCGATGACGTCACCACGCTTCGGTCTTCGGGGTTAATCTAGCCGAAGACCCTTCCGCAACTCACTGAACCATCAGCGGACCAACCCCCGTTTCCTCCTCCTTTCTTCGCAAGTAATTGTTCTCATTTTCTAAACCTTGTTTCTACTATATGGGTACGGCCACGCCTTCGTGCGGGGATCCCAGAACCAGTTCTTTACGACCTGCTGAAAGTGGTTACGATTCCCGATACATATGCAAACAATTCGTTGATCATATATGCATACATCAACCTTATAATTATCTTGTTTGTTTCCCATCGCCACTCGCCCAAGTCGTCACTCCGCTTCAAGAAATCACTCAACTTGCACTACGAGAACACAACCCTTCGTGTTTGCTGCGGACGGCCTAGGTCTACCGATGCAGGAAGGTGGTCGCAGTGAATGGAGGGTCTAATGCTTCGAGTGCAACATTTCTGCTGGGATTCGGTGTTGAAAACACGTTGTAGAAGTGCGACGACGGCAAGCAGTTAGGCAAAAGGTAGTCGTGGCCGATTGGGCATATGGGTGGTCGAGGTACGTTGCGCTCTTGACTTGAAAGCGGTGGAAGAAACCGCTGACTTTTGGTCTAATCGTCAACTTATCCCCTCTCGTCTCTGTTCACCACAGATCCTTACCCCATAATTGTTTCATACTCTGTTCTCCCTGACCGATTACAACCGTTACAACTTAACTCGACATGGCGGACAGCCTGCAACGTCAGCCTACAGGAACTCAAACCCAACCCAAGGCTGTAAGTCCTCCCCATACGCGATGACGGAAGTAAGCACTGACGTAGAGCTTTAAGCGGGAGATTCAAATGTCCTGGCACCGAATCGACCCCACTACAATCAAAATGAAGTCCCGACATGGATCCCTGAAAGGTTCCTGAAAGCCCCCCTTGAAGGAAATCAGCAATAAAGATGTTCGAATGGAATATTGAGGATGCTGAAGCATCGGCCAAGTTTTTTCATATATCGTCGTCTTCATACGTTTCCTTCGCTGTTCTAATTGCCGGGCGCTACAACCAGTCTTTCGCCAACGAGCTCAGAATAATGGCAACCCTTTCTCACCCAAACGTTGTCGAATTCGTCGGTTTTGTTGATGACATGGAGAAGGACGACGCCTGGATTGTTTTACCCTGGGAAGCGAACGGAAACGTTCGAGGGTTTCTGGCGTCCCGGGTCCGGCGAGTGGGACATTCCCGAACGTTTATCCTTGGTGACCGTGCGTCGTGCGTGCCATGACTCTTGGGTGATATGAAGGAACCATCGACGTAGATAGAAGATGTAGTCAATGGCGTGGAGTACTCACATACGAGGCAACCTCCGAGCTTCCACGGCGAACCCAAGACGATGCGTCCGCGTTCGAGACGCCGTGCAGTCAAACGAACCCAGATGTCGGTCGGGGCTCAGTCGAGTTCGGTTTATCATGAATTCTCCATCTCATCCTCTTCTTGATCGTTTCCTCTGCTAGTTTTTCTTACCTCACGAGAGTAGACCCTGAGACGTTAAAGTCATGGTATGGAGGCAGTGGCCCCTTCCAGCCCCTCATGTGTCGAGTATCACATAGTAGTGGAGCAACGTTCCTCTAGAGGAATGAAGAGTTACTTTAACGCTACATCCACATTCCAGAGACTCCCATAGTCCCTTTCACTCAGGAAGTAGGTTTGTATCATGCTGCTTACCCAGAAGCATACGAAAAGAACTTGGATATTAGATTGTAGAAACGAGTCATGCGTTATTATGCTCCAAATACGGTGTCCAATATAGTTGCTTACCGTTTATGCATTAGACGTTATTCATTCAAAAGGTCGATTAAATTAAGGGGAAGGTGGTCAACCACGCTTATCCAGAATCTAGTCGATTTGGCGTCACCTCTTGGTCGAGTTCATTAAGTTGTTTGTGAGATGTAGTTTGTTACGAGTATTGATCATGAATTGTGAAAGGTGATTCATTTTACGTGCGTTCCCCAATAGTTTTCCTTCACGCACACCACTGTAAGCCGAGAGTCCCGCCCTAAATTTTGGAGCATTGACATCGCTGTATCTCACTCAGATTTCGGGCATCGCATAGTTTCTTATATCTTAATGGCTATCACACTGTTATCGCATGATCTCAAGGGAAGTCGAAATCGCCGTGCCTAAGACGCCGTGATGCCTCGTGACTCACGAGCACTAACCACCCCCCAACCCCAGTTGCAAGGCTGGCTTCAATATCCTCAATCTTCCTCGTGTCACGACACCCCCTGTCACTACAAAAAACTGTATTTCAGTCCACACGCTCAGCACTCAATGTCATCCCCCGGGCAACCGGAGAAAGGTAAGAGTTGATAGCAATGGTCTTGGGAGGAGAGATGTCTTTGGAAAACTCACCGACCATCTGCGATTACTAGTAAACGAGTTCAGAGGGAAAGATGGGGCCGAATGCGAAAGCTTCATTAAGAGTATCCGCGAAACCGCTTGGAAAGAGGGGAAGCTTCAAGATGCTCTCTGGATGGCGAACTTTGCATCTCTTCATTTCTCGGGAAAGGCTCTTAAATGGCACTCCACTCTCTCTCTAGACGTTCGGCAAGATTGGTTCAAGCAGGAGATGGCTCTTTTGGAACGCTGGCCGCCTCCGGCTGACGAGAGCGATGACGAAGAAGCGGAGTGAATGCGCTTTTTGCTCAGATCTGCGTCAATCGTTATCTCTGACTCCCAAGGTCCCGCCTTCACTTTCTTTTAGAGCCGCAATCGTTCCCACTCCAGCCGCAGCTTCGCTCCTACCAACGCAAGCAGGGAAGTCGTCAGACATTGGTATCATGCAGTTCGTCCCAATATCGAGGGATGAAAACTCCGTGTATATCGCCGCGCCGGATTCCAACGGGGCATGTGAACTTACAACAGAAGTTGGGCAAGCTCTCCGCTTGCGATGGGATCGGTCTGTCGATTCGAGATCTCGCATCCTCGAATGGGTTGTAAGTTGAGACGCCCTATTTCTAACCCGCCGGCTACGCGAATGCATACTAACTAGCTTCTTCTCTTACGTCTGGAAGGGCTCGGGAAATAAGTGGCTGGCGATCCATTGGTCACCCAAGAAACCTAATTTTGCGAAGGGCTCGACGATGTAAGCCGACTCAACTATGTGTGTGAGGGTCCTTCGTGCTGAAGATGAAATCTGGTTGTCAGGTGGGCGCGACTGACCATAGTCGATCCCGACACTTTCACCCCCGCCACATTGGGAACGGCGTTTATGCCTCCGACACTAGGACCCTTCCGAGTCAAAGTTTGGAGGGTCTCCTCAGAAGGACAACTCACCCCGGTATGGACGGATGGTGTCAAGGGTACGTGGGTGCCTTGCGGTTCCCAAGCCCCGGATTGACAAATCTTTGACCATTAATCAGAAATCCAGCTCGAGGTATTTAGGTCCGAACCTTACGTGTATTTCACCGTGGATCCCGACGAGTATCAGAAAGAGAATCCGATGGAGAGACGAGGCGTAAGTTTGCAAACTGTACACGAACAGCCCACAGGTGTTGATTGCTTTTTCATGCAGCGCTTAGTATTTCAACCAATTGAGTAGTTTAGACCTAACCTTTGATTTGATTATATGAACCCGGGGACTTGACCTTACATGTATAATCTAGTCTAATACTATGCGTCACTCCGTTTTCAAGAAATGTGATTCCTTGGATCCCCAGGCCTGCATATCGAAACTTAGTTCTTATCAAGTTCAGGGGATGAAAAAACCAAGTACATTGCCGAAACGCACATCACCGGACAGTGTAGACTTACGACAGCAGTTAGTGGAGCTCTCCGCTTGCGATGGAATCGGTCTGTCGATCTGAGATCCCGCGTTCTCGAGTGGGTTGTAGGTCGAAACGTTCTAGGTTCGGCTCTGCGATTGCATGCCAGTTAGCATCCTCTTGCTTCTGGAAGGGCTCGGGATGCAAGATGCTGGCAATCCATTCGGTGAAGGTGAACTTAGTTTCGAGCGAGGCTCGCTCATGCAAGTCGGGTGTGAGCTATGGGTAAAGTCAAGTGGTGCTGAAGATTAGATCTGGTAACGTTGTTACATAGGTGGGCTCGACTGACCGTCGTTGATCCTACAACGTTGACTCCAGTATCGTCGAGAATTTCATCCTTTAGAAACTTCCGAATCGATTTTCGGATTATTTTCTTATGGGGAAAAACTATGGTGGTGTGGAACGATGGCGGCAAGGATACCGGTACGACGTTGCGCTGCCTTTCTCAAGTTCTGGACTGACTAATTTTTTATTGTCAACTAGCACGAGCCTGCCCCGCGCCAGCCCTACTCGCTGCGCTCGCTCGGGCTGGCGCGGGTCAGACTCTAGCTCGCTGCGCTCGCAAGCCAAAGGAGGGGGAGGGGCGTTGTATACACATGCAATAGTAATCTAGAAGCCCCAGAGTCTGCCCCGCGCCAGCCCTACTCGCACACTCGCTCGGGCTGGCGCGAGTCAGACTCTGGCTCGCTGCACTTCGCAAGCCAAAAGGGGGGAGGGGGATTGTATATGCACACAATGGCAACATGGATGAGCAAATATATAAGAGAATATATTGGAATACCTATTGATGGTCTAAAATTCTTAGAACCTCCGGATACACAATGTTTCATAGGGCGAAATTTCTCTGGATACAGGCCTCAACCACCTACTCCCTTGATCTATGAAGGACAATAGGGAGGATTTACTGGAAACAGAGAGGTTCCGATGCGCCAAATTTTCCAACTTTGACATGCGAAACAAAGATACTGAAGATCATGTACGTAAAGCAGGAACTGCTTTGATTGCACTGGAAATTTATAGGATTGGAGGAAATGAGCTCTGATTAATGTGTGCAAGCTTTTTTGAGTCACTCAGGGGTCTTAAATGATTATTGTGTTGGGGGGGGGGGGGGGATTTAAAATTCAAATTCGCACAAAAGGCCCTGGCAGTGGAGTAATGACGTGGTTGAATTTGTTCAATTTGGCACATCACAACCTCTCTAATATTCCCCAAATACCTCTTGAATTTTTTTTTCCAATTTTTTTTAGCCCCTTTCCTGCTGTAGCATATCAAATTCCCCTAAGTGTTTCGATTTTTTTCTGCAAGCTCATTAGCCAAACTCCCCATGAGCATGCAATAGGGCACCTTGCAATTAATTGCTCATGGTACAGTTCACACAGTATTTTGTGGATCGACTACATGTACCCCATGTATTATTGCCTATTGCTTACTTCCCTAAGGGGCTTATGCCAAGGTGTGGTCATTATTTTATTTCATACAGTTGATTATTTAGAACACCAAAATAGGCCTATTACATAGTTATTTAATTATACATAGGTATTTAATTATTTTTCAGATTTTTTTCGAAGGGAAACAGGGGACGGGAATAGGTTGGGTCGGGGTAGGGGTGGTTGGTGGGTAGTGGGGTGAGGTTAAGCTCCGGGGGGTGTGCCGCGTGCGAAAGTGGGCTGGGGGATAGTTGTTTGCGCGTGAGGTGGTTGTGGTGTGTGGTTAAGCGCCGGGGGTGTGGGTCGCGCGCGTGTGAGCCGGCGTTTATGCGGAGTTTCTGGGTGTTTGTATTTTTTTGGGTGTTGTTTGGTGGTTTCCTTTTCGTGGGAGCGCGCGGCAGGAGGGGACGCGCGGCGGGAGGGGGACGCGCAGCGGGGGGTGTTTTTTTTTCGGAAGGAATCGGACTCGGACGTGCGGCGGGTGGGGGTTTTTTTTTTCGGGAGAGGCAGACGCGCGCGGCGGACGGAGAGGTGGGGAGGTCTCCGTGTCGCCGCGGCGGGGAATTGGGGGAGACGCGGAGACCGGGGGGTGGGAATCTAGGTCCCTGACATATTTCGTTCATGTAGAGAAGATTAGAGCTAGAGACACTTACAAACAGAGCCTACACGTCTATTGCTGTGGATCGTGGCGCGTATCAGAAAGCGAATCCGAAGGAGATGCGAGGTGTCAGTTTACGAAACCGTACACGAACAAGTCCACACACTCCGGCTGACCTTCCCGTTCGGATGTCGGGGTCCAGTGCCCCGAAGACGTATGCATTTACTTTCAAACGCGGCTCCTTCGTGTGCATAGTTGCCGTATTGCATACATGCGAACTGCCTCATGCGCCTTATCACCTGCAGTGCGAATCGAAATTCGGTCTAAAGAGTCAGCACTCCAATCGGGAAATATACTGTCATTCAACGCGATTCGATGCAGCGCCGCCGGCCGCAAGGCGCCTTTGAATGGAGTGGGTTTTTATAAAGCGATAAGAGAAATTACTGAATGGGGGATTTTCGTCGCGATTCGACGATCCCGTCGGACGGACAAGTGACGTTGGTGGTCCTTTCACCTCACGTGATCTTTGTCCTCTTGGTCGACGCGCCCCCCCATCTTTGAGCGACTTTGCAAGAACGACGCGTCTCTCGTCTCCAAGAACAATTGCAATACGATTGCTTGGGTAACAAGGCAAAATGCCAAAGCACCTGGAGTGCGGACGGATGGGCGCACTTGACTCTTAACTACCAGCCAAATGTAAAAGAAAATAAACAATCCTCAACGCCTTTGGTCCAGCCCAGAATCCTCCCTTCTACTCAGCCTCAGTCCATTACGGAGATACCCAATATTACGCCCTCTCGATTGTGCCCTTCCTTAATTCCATCCAATCTTCGTTTAAGCGCTGCGACCCGGGGATTTAAAGGCACCCCCTCATCGCAGCTTGGACTGATCCTCAAACGCCCCTTCGTGCACTACCTTCCTCTCTTGTTTCTCTCCTTCCTCCTTCTCGCACTTCTACATCCTCCGATGCACCGCTCTGGACTCATAGTCCTCGCAGTTCCCACCTGGGAGTACACCAGTCTTACTCGTAACTTGAACATGCCTGCGGTAAGCGCGCACTTCCCTTCTCGGACCAGCAACGGTTTTACTTGCCAATGACGATCCTTACCCTTTTCCTTTCCCTTGGCGCTCCAAGTCGTTCCCTTGCTCTTTCGTTCACGTCTCCGCTGCTAACCCCCATGCTACCGCCGCCGAGTCGACCATGCGAGGTTCATCGATCGGTCCTTTCGACTTCACCCACCACCCCGCTAACCGCTTTCTTCATTTCCTGTTCCATAGTCGCTCTTCCTCCCTGGCTCAGGCCCCTCAATGGCTATGACCCCTTCCTCGCTCGCTTTACCCTATCCTCCCACCTCCCGTACCTCACGTCCATTTCCAGTCCATGTCCTAATCTTCCTCCAACACCGACACCGACAATGATACATTCATGGCCGACACGTACCATTACAATGGCAATAGCGAGGTAAGCCGCTTTACCCAGTTCCTTCGCTTTACGTGTTCTTTGTTTTGATCGAGCTGAAAGCTGACCCGTCGATGCCCTTGCACAGAATGAAATCCTAAAAAAAACCCCTCGCGACTCTTCGCTACCGACTCGTTGTTTATCCGTGTATTATTGTTCTTTTGTAGACTCCACAAAAGGAGAAAGATGTCCTAAGCTAACCTAACCTAAAAAAGGAGAAAGATGTATGTTGTAGAAAAGCAATTGGAATATGTCTTGGATCTAGATTAGAGGCCCGCGATCAAGAGCTTTGAGGACAAGTAGGGTGTGGGTGATTTGCTGGCGATGGCATAACGGAATGACGTCATTGACAGGGTCGTGACAAAGGGCGCTGGTAATGAGGGTTTGCATGATCGATTGTCAGAGATTTCGGCCAAACCTGGGTTCTCGCAGACTCGGAACCCCCCGCAAAATCAATCATACACTCCGGCCACGCAGACTCCCAGCACCAACTCTAGCGAATCCACATTGCCTTGCTCGCCAGTCTGGTGTAAACAAGCCTGTTTGAAGGGTGGGGGAGCATATTCAGTAATCTCGTCCGACTCATTGGGCAAGGAACGCAGACAGCGTCGGGGAGGGGCTGTTCGGATATCAAGGATTTGGGGGTTGCATGGGGAACAATGTGGGGATTTGTATTCAAGTGAGTATCAAATTCCGCAGTCACATATAGGACTTTTAAATACAACTTATCTAGTTCTGTAGTGAATATACACTGTTGTGAACGATTATTTGCTACGAAACGTGAAATAGATGTGCGAGAGTTTGGCTAGATAATAGTTACAAGACAGAGGGCGGGTCCTGGGAGGAGAAAGGGAACGAATCTTCAAAAGGGAGCATGGTCAAGGTAGAACCAAGCACCTTGAGGAGATTGAGGGGTAGGCTGAATGGGTAGGATACATTGGGCATCGCGTCTGTGATCGTATCCAAAGGATCTGGGTCCAAAGGCGAACGCGGTGACAGCGACGCATCGGATGGAGGGCCGTATGTATGAAGAGGGAAAGGCTCCTGAAGCTGAAGCATGGGCGTGGTAGAAGCGGACAACTCCGGAAAATAGGATGATTGGCTTGAATCACCGGGTGTTGTAGGTATCTCTTCCTCAACTACTGTATTTGGAGCAAGAGAAGCAGGGAGTGGTGATTCGGGAGGCGGCGTTTCCGGCTCAACCACCTGGGTAAGAAGTTTCGCCGTGCGCTGCCTACCCAACTCGTAGTGGATTCGATCCGAGATTTCAACTGCATCGTCGAGGAAGACCTTTGCGTCATCACGTCGATTTTGCCGGAGTCGAACCTGGGTCAGAGCGACCAACACGTTCGCCCGGCCTACCTCATTCTTCGTAGCCGAGTAGATCGCTAACGATCGATTGTACAGTTCCTCGGCCTCGTCGTATTTGGACTCGGCGCGGTGGACTTCTCCAAGCCCAAACAGAGCGCTTGCTTGACCTCCATCATCTCCGGCCGTCTTGTAGATAGACAGCGCTTTGGTGAACGACCTCTCCGCTTTGGCGTAGTTGGACGCCCGTCCGTGCACGTTTCCGAGCTCGAGCAGGACCGTAGCTCGGCCCAAGTCGTTTCCAATCTTCTTGTAGATTGCCAATGCTTGAGTCAAAAATTCTTCTGCCTCTACGTACCGAGACTGCCTCCGGTGGACGTCTCCCAATCCAGCCAACGAATTCGCTCGACCCAAGTCGTCCCCTATAGTCGTGCAGATTTCAACCGCTTGTGTGTAAGATTGTGTTGCTTCCAAATACTTGGACTGTGTCCGGTGAATGTCTCCAAGGGCACGCAAAACATTCGCGCGGCCCGATTCGTATCCGGTTTTTGTGTAGATAGTTAATGCCTGGGTATAAGAGTCCTCCGCATCGGCATGGTTGGATGTTGCTCGTTGATTATCGCCGAGTCCGAACAGGGCATTCGCCCGCCCCCACTCATCTCCCGCAGTCGTGAAGATGGCTAGCGCTTTGGTATAAGCTTTCGCTGCTTTAGAGTACCTAGACCGCATGCGGTGGATGTACCCCAGCCCGACCAGTGCGTTGGCGCGACCTGAATGATCCCCGACACTTGCGTAGATGGTCATCGCTTGGTGATAGGATTCCTCGGCCTCGTCAAAGGTGGAGAGGGCTCGGTAGACTTCTCCCAATGCATCCAAGGCGTTGGCACGGCCCCACTCGTGCCCGATGTTCGTATAGATGTCGAGCGCCTGAACAAACGACTTCTCTGCGTCGGCGTACTGACCCCGCTTCTGGTGGGTCTGTCCGAGCCGATACAACGCGTTCGCCCGCCCCGAGTCGTTTCCAACGCCGGCGGAAACGGCACGTGCTCGGTTAAAGTAGTCCTCCGCCTTGTCATACTGAAACCGCTCCTGATAAACCTTTCCAAGATGACGTAACGCATTCGCCCGGCCGAGGTCATCCCCGATACGCGCATAGATGGCCAGTGCTTCGGTAAAGGAATCCTCCGCCTCGGCGTACTGGCACCGTTTTTGGTAGATTTGTCCGAGTCGATACAATGAGTTTGCTCGTCGTGAGTGATTTCCCGTGGTCGAATAGATAGTCTGTGCTTCGGTAAAGCAGTCCTCCGCCTTGTCGTACTGAAACCGCTCCTGGCACAACTTCCCAAGCTGATGGAGCGCGTTCGCTCTGCCTTGGGCGTCGCCGTAGTCTGTGTAGATATCTAGCGCTTGATTTATGGATTCCTCCGCCGCGGCGAAGTTGGAGCGCACTCTGTGAATATTGCCGAGGTTGACCAAGGCACGCGCAGTCGCAGGCTTGTCTTGAGTAGACTTGGCGATGGCCAGCGCCTCTTCGAGCATCTCTGAAGCTTGTTCGTATCTTAATCCAACCCGATGCATTTCCCCCAGCGTATTCAATAGGGTAGCGGATCGAATCTTGTCGCCCGCGGTATCTTTCGGCTTTGGAACAACGGACGCCTGTTGTACAATCCGAGGTTAGGATCCATACTCGCGAACGTAGCGCTAGACATACCAGCCATCTAAGAAACTGATTACAGCGGCTAGCGGAAGGTCGCTCCTTCGCTTTGAGCTTCCAGCACTCGGTCATGACATGGCAGAGTTCGCGGATTTGGGAGAGTTGGTTGTCCTCGTAAATCGACGGAAGTTGCCCGCTGACGACCATCAGTGTAATACGGGCTTCGTTGTTTGTGTCGGGGAAGGGATAATTATCTGTGACAACCTACGGTGACATCGGTCCGTCCGGCTGAGCGGACTCCAACTCCGTTACCCGACATTATGGACTTACCTCCCAACAAATCCAACCCAATGCCCAAATGTCGCTAGCCAGCTCCAGTAGTTCTCCATTTAAAACTTCGGGCGCTGCCCAGCGAAATGACCAGCCTGGGCCAGTCAGGTTTAACTGGTTATTGGCGATAGAAACGCTAATCTGCGATGACTGTCTGCCAGGGCTTGTCTGATTCGTCTCAGCTGTCGATTCTATCGATGGACCTTTGCCGACGCCAGCACCCCTCCTTACGACTCGAGCAGAGCCGAAGTCTGTTATGATTGCACGATACGAGGAGTCGACCAAGATATTCAGCTGATAAGAGGGCAAGTTAGGATGGGACGCGACGGGCGCTAGCAAGTGAAGCTTACCGATTTGAGGTCGCCGTGACGGATTGGGGGTTGGCGGCTGTGGAGGTACTCAAGCCCAGATGCTACGTCTTTAATCTAAAACAGATTTCTTATTAATCGCTGCTCCGAGGTTATCTAAACTCCGGTCACGTTCAATACTTACTAATGATACCCGCTCAGGAATATGCCATTCGCCAGAACGAAGGAATTCACGGACGTTACCATTGGATTCCCACGGGAAGATCATCCATGCGATATCGTTTTCAATCTCTTCAACAAAGCCGAGGAGCTTGACGATGTGAGGATGAGAGATTTTGTCCAAGACGCGCAACTCAGTGCGGAAGGCCTAGGGATGACCGATTAGTGATGTTAAAAAGTAGTAGGTAGCTGGACAGATTACCAGAAGAATGCTTTTCTTATCATCCAGTGGACTGAACCGAATTTTCTTCACCGCCACTGTTCTCTCCTCCTGAGACACCGTATTGTGGTCCTCCAGAACAAGAGTTGCGACTAGGACATCCCCTTTGCCACCGCTGTCGTGCGGATCGCCCCCAGTGAATCGGATTCCAATGCGATTAATTCGCTTCCCTGATAGGGCAGCGAGGAGTTCACTCTAAGGGTGCTTAGTTAATCAAAACCTGCTCCAGTCGGTGGAAGCAAGGCAGTTTGCAGGCACTTACTGCGAAAAGCTTGATTGGATCAGGCTCTTTCTCCGCGACGTCCTGGTTTGTGCTCGTGCCGTCCGACGACTGGGAAGCGCCGAAGACCTCCCAGATTCCTCGATGCTTCCCAGTCCTCTTGAACAGAGATTTTAGGATCCGAGATCGACTTTGGGTGCCGCTGGAAAACATGAGAGGAAAGAAACGACAGAAGTACAAATGAGTGGTGAGGGGTGTTCTGGTTGCTAGCGCTCACCTGAGGCTTTATGGGTCTTGAGTCGTGTTCGGGTGTGAGGCAGCCTCATGTTCTTCGGTTATCCACTCTTGAGATGGCGATCACCATAATGCTTTTCTAGGTACAATATTCTGGAATTCGCCGGAAACTAACACCGAAAGCTGTGCTTGGGGTAGCAGCTGGGTTGGAGAATATGCGAACCGCCATCGAGTAGCTGAATAATGAATCACTATATGAACACGATATCGGGCATGTCCTCCCAACACTGTTTGCCCCAATGGACTCTTCATTTTGAAGACAATGATATTTTAGGCTACCTTGACTCTGAGGTCCTTCGAATCTCGGGCGTAATGACCTCACCCGGCTATTCCCGGCGTCCTTCGAGTTGCAGCATGTTCCGAATCCATGTCCACGCTCTGTCATCTTGCAAGACCGCCCCAGCAGTAATCGAGAGAAAAAATTTACAAGGTCAGAACCGTGCGTGCTAACCGGTGGGAACTTGATGAGGAACTTTGAAAATGGGCAAGGTAGTTGTTCGTTGCAGTCGCCGAGTTGTATGCGCGTGTTTGTGAAGTGCTCCAGCCAGTGGCTCCGCTAATTGTTTCGACATCGAAGCTTCTACAGATGGTACTCTAACGTCAGTATACCCGGATTTATACAAGAGTGGGCAGATTAATGGAGCGAGCAAACGAAATCGGGGGCATTTGAAGGCCTACCCGGCCAATGCTCAATGTTTCCCGCTCATTGACAAGACTGTTACCCTCTTCCACTCACGACTAAAGCGCCTCCTCAAAGTGCTCGAGCGAGGGTGCTTGGGCGCGAGGGCGCAAGAACGGGACAGAGGTACTTGTAGCCCCCGAGCACAATTCGGAATTATATGCAGTAACCTCGAGAGATACAGTAAAAGCCAGTAACAGTTAATAAAGCAAAGGTTAGTGGTACCGATGTGAACGAGATGCTGAACAGAGTATCGCAAGGTTTGTTGTTCTAAGAAATTACACCAACCGTGAGAGCAAATCCAGGGTCCTAAAATGGTCAGCCGGGGTCTGCGAGAAGCACAGGAGCCGCTCAATTACGTCCAACGCGCCCACTTCTCCATTATAAAGTCTCGAAATTATGCATATTTTGACGTCCTCGGAAGTTCAGCCTCCTATAACCCAGAAAACCCCAGGTGATCCCAGGCCTGCTCCCTATCTCGACTCTTTTCCTGTCGATCAGGTCCTTGATTCCCCGAGAGAGGCCGAGGTCGGACGTACGAGGTTATTTTGGCGCAGAATATATTCCTTTCTACACCAATTATTACCTGAAAACCATGACAACTCCGGCGGTAAGCGTCCCAAACCTTGTCTCTATGCATCTCACTCAGTACGAAAAAATCGTTACTGTTGGTAAATTAGGAGTGTGATTGGATGGCGTTTTTAGAGTCGGCGGTCGACTTTTCAGCATCGTCATCGAATGCCACCCAATTACCCCACGCGGCTTCACCAGATATGACAGCTTATGGGATCACCGACAGCGACTCGCCAACCACTGGGCCCAGCGGCCTTAGATCCACCGATCGCGACCACGTGCTCGGAACTCAGACTTGCCAAGCGACGTGTCCTCACTGCGGCTTTGAGGTGTCGGTTGATGATGAAGCGATTATTAGCCGTCTCTCCCGATCTCATGCCCGAATTGCGATAGATAGGAAGAGAAAACGTGGCGCCCTCGACTCTCCCCCCACGGCGTCCCCGAACCCACCTTTACCATCTTCCCCCGAGGCCACTGATGACGACAAAAACGAACCGACACCACTGGAAACACGCCCCAGAAAGAAGCGTAGGCTACTTAGTCGGAGGGAACAAATTGCCCTCCTCACCAAGGAGATAGAGGAGCTGAAAGGTGTGGGCGCTGTTTCCGTTACAGGGCCGAATCACATTGAAACGTTCATTCCTTCCTGACTATCGACCGTTATAGCTTCGCTTTTGGTTGCCGAAGAATCGGTCCGTAAGTACCGAAAATACAAATCTCTATACCTCAAGGCAAAGGCTCAGCAAACTGCCGAGCTCATTCCTCGTCCCGAGGGGGAGCGCGGCAAGAAGGGGTGGACACTTCGGAAGGCTCTACAGCTGGAAGGCAAATCCGAGCTGTATCTTAACCTTCTGGCCAGCGTTCGGGAGGCAATTACAGGAGCCGGTCTTGACTGGGAGAAGACCTTTCATAAACAAAACTCGGCGCGTCTTACAGATTGCTATCGCATCGTACGTGTCCCATTCATTCTCTTGATCATTTTAACGCTGAGTACTTATAAAATGGCGATGTACTAATCGTTTTGACTCCTCCCCCGTCTCCAGATTAAGCAGAACAATCCGTATCTCGAGAGATTTGAAGGCGATTGGCCTGCTCGCGAACTCGTAATCAGTTGCATGCAGAATAAGAGAAAGACTCGGAATCGAAAAAGTAAACCAAATGCAACCAGTGGACAAGAACAAGGGGTAGCTAATGCGGTTGAAGGTGATGATGAGGATAGTGGTGACGATGCCGAGTGAAGGAGCAGGCGGTTTCTTTGGCACCCTTTTTTTGCTCCTTACTATACGAGCCCTGCGAAGCATAAAGTACATAACTTGTTTGATTGTATTTCTTTTTGTACTCTTGTATAGTTTTCTTCGGAACCACGGTATTGTTTCTATACACCAATGATAAGACAATACGCCGCTTTCAGCTCACCTACCACCTTGGTTACCGGTATCAACTCTGCAGTAATTGATTCAAAGTGAGAGTTCAGAACTTTGCAAGGGCATCACTCTCCTTTACTCCTTCCCCCCGGAGGCACTATGACCAGAGGGGACGGTGGGCCGTTGAACGTCCCAGCTTGGACTTTCTCGATAAATCAGCCCTGACTTCTTTAAAAATAAATGCAATTACATGTTTGAGTTAGAATACTCGCGTGCAACATTGCAGACAGAGTTCTCTCTGCCTCGACGATCCACTGCCTCTTAAGTCTCGACCCGCTGGCGGCGTGGGAGCCTCATTCCCATCTCCCATCTCACGTCTCTTCTATCAACCCATCCTCAGTTTCCCCGATCGCAAGCACGGGAGGCGACCCAAAGACCTCCAAAAGTCTCTTATATGGCTCCAAGAACCTCCAAGGCGTCATCCCCGGCACCAAAGCGCAAAGTATCTTCAACTTCGGCTGCCACCAAAGCCAAACCCTCGACAAAGAAGACCAGCACTTTAACCTTGGGTGGGACGGCATCGAGCTCAGCTACGGCGAAGAAGCCGGTCAAATCGCTTTCAGATGTAAGGATCACAGATATTCTTGCATTGAAAGTGATGTCTGATTGGGCATGGGCGTTTTGCGGGGTCAGTTCCACCGAACCCTCAGCGCTGGAAGTTCGAGGAACAAGTCCGAGACTCCCCTTTCAGACAACTCGGATAATCCAAAAGACGTAAAAGGGAAAAGAAAAGCTTCAGCTTTCGGTACGCTATGAGTCCTCCTCTCAATTTGTACGGATGTTGGGTTGTTTACGTCTTTCTTCGGTTTTCCAGACCATCAAGCCGACCAACTTTGGGTTGACTTGTTCGCTCCAGAGTCTGAGGTATAGTCATCTCTCATCCTCAAAATGATATCCCATGAGTTACTCATTGGAAAAGAGGACTAGGAAGATCTCGCCGTGCATAAACGCAAAGTTGAAGATGTTCGCAGGTGGTTGGTCGATGCGCTGGATGGTGGGCCTGGAGGGAAGATGAAGAAGTATCGGGTGAGTGAGGGCTTTTGTCCTAATGATTTCTGTCGAGAGCTGACCTTTTCTTCATCGGAGAACAGAGGATCCTCGCTTTGACTGGACCTGCTGGGGTGGGCAAAACCGCCACGATCCGCGTTTTGGCGAAAGAGCTGGACGTCGAGTTGGTTGAATGGAGGAACGGGATGGACGATGATTTCTCGAGTGACGGTACGAACTCCCACAGCAACTCGGGGTAAAGTTGAAGCGGATTGATGATCCGGAATGTTTTCCCACCCTCGATAGACTATGAATCCCTTTCACTCAAGTTCCAAACATTCCTCGAACGAGCTTCATCATACCACACGTTATCGTTCACACCCACTCAAGTATCATCGTCTTTCTCCCTATCCTCATCACAACCGACGGGGAAAGTAAGTCCAATGCCTCCACCTCCTCCCGCAACTATCCCGCGGCAGGGAGGACGGCGCCAACTCATCCTCATCGAAGACCTCCCCAACATTATCCACCATTCCACGAGGGAGTCGTTCCACGCGACACTCACCTCGTTCGCAAACGCCCCTGAGACGCCCGCGTGTCCCCTCGTGTTTATAGTTTCGAACGCGGGTAGTCGAGGGGAGGCGAAGGACGAGAGGCTGGCGGGTGGGGGTGGTGGGAGGATGAACAAGGAGATGGACGATGGTGTGGATGTGAGGAGCGTTATTCCGAAGGAGTTGTTGAATGGGCCGTATGTCATCGAAATTCAGTACGCGCTCTGTTTTCTTTTGGTTCTGCCTTGCCGGGTACTGACGTGTGCTGTTTTATGGGGGAACTAGGTTCAACCCCGTTGCGATAACGCTCCTTCGCAAAGCCGTCAACTCTCTGCTCGACAAAGTGTTTTCGCCATCTTCGCCCCCAGGGTTATCACCACTCCAACGACCGCCAAAGGACGTCGTAGAGGCCATCATAAGCTCTGCGAATGGTGACATTCGGAGTGCTGTTATGGCTCTCCAGTTCGCTTGCGTGGTCGACTTGGAGCAAGTTAGTGGAGGTACGACGAAGGGAAGGGGAGCGAAGAAGAAGGGAGCGAAGAGTTCAAAGGGAGTGTAAGTCGTTCCTTTCACTGTTTTTTTCTTGAAAGGATTCGCTGAATGTGATTGGGGTCATGACAGGTTGGTAGCGATCACGCAGAGGGAACAGTCTCTCGCTCTATTTCATTTATTGGGCAAGCTACTGTACAACAAGCGTACGTACTGGATTGTCCAGTGCAAAATCCCTAAAAGATTCATGATACAAGGCTCGTTTCTTTCTGGATATAGGCTATGGTGACCCGGAAGAGAAAGAAAAGGACGACGTACCGCCGTACACCCCTCCCAAGCTGCCAAAACACTTGAGAGAGGAACACGAGAGGAGGTTGTCGAAAGTCGATGCGAATGTGAGTCAGATAGGTGCCCTCCCTTTACTTTTTCAACTAAACGCCCTTGATTGCGTATGTAGGTGCTGTACGCCGACTCTCCCGTAGACACGTCGCTGTTATCTCTATACGTCCATCAAAATTACACTCAATTCTGTGACGACGTGGACCAATGCGACGCGTTGATCGCGAACCTTAGCGCGGTGGATACGATCGGCGAGGGCGAATCGGTACGTATGTGATGCCCCACTTCCACCCCTCCCTCCCACCTGACCTCTGATCTTTAATCCCTATATTGCCCAGTGGCTCCCAACAACGCATCTCCTCCCGCACTCGTTCCACATGCTCGCGCTGGGTACGTTGCACGCTTTACCGTCCCCCGTCGCTCGGAGGGGTCAAAAGACGTTCAAGCCCGAGTTCTTTGACGCGTTGAGCAAGATGAAAGACGCGGAGAGGAGTTTGGAGGATGTGAGGTGCTGGTTTGGGGGGATGCGGGTTGGGGGTGAGGAGGATGGGATTGGAGAAGGTGGTGCTGGGGCGTGGGGAAAGGATGTGGTTGTGAAGGAGATGGGGAAGGTTTTGGATGGGTTGGTTAGGAGTGGGCGAGGTGCGTTTTCTTGCTCGTTTCTCGATCTCTGGGCCTTGGCTCAGCCTTCATTCCTTTCCTAGCGTTAACCCTCCCACCAACATACACCTCGTTCACGTCCCTCCCATGGTCATCGCGGACCGTAAGCAACGCAGTCGCGGCCGACGAAGACGATATGGGCGAACAAGAACAGCAAGCGGTCGATGAGGAAGACGAAGAGGAGGTCAAGGCGTTGGCTGAAGCGAGGGCGAGAGCTTTGGAAGCTGCGGAGAAGGAAAAGGAGAGAGCGAGGAAAGGGTGGCTGAGCGATGATGATATTGATAGTGAGTAGAGATTCCTTCGTGATGTCAGTTGGCGGGCTTCATCTGGGTAGGCGGAGAATCAAATCTACCGAGGTAGTTCGTCTTGGGCTTTCATCTCCTGCAAATAGACGTGCGGGGAAAGGAATGCAAGCGTGTAGTGAAGTGTGGTATTATATCTACGAAATTATGTGGTGGTGAAGTGTGGTTTAAGGCGAAATAGTGCGGTAATAGGGGAGTGCAGTCGGTGAGAGGGCGATGGGTGTCGGAAGTCGTTCAGAGTCTCAACCCCCGATCTAGAGCCTCTGGGACCAACGAGATGCTGTGGGCCAATAACAGATGTATAATAGGACAGAAGGTTGACTCAATCAATACATGCATAGCTATTGACCCTTCCACCCTACTCAACCTTCACCTTCCGTCTGTCCGTCCGTCTGCCCGTCCATCCCTGTCCGGTTTGAACCCTGTCCATCCGCACTTCCGGCCTCCCCTGGACCTGGAAACTCGGTAGATTTGCGTTCCTCACGCATCGTGATGTAGTCTCCGTCCTCTACAGCTGCGTCATCCGAGGACTATAGAAAGTGGGATACACGCAGTATCAGCACACTCGTGAGCAAGGCAAAAGAGGCCATTGAGTACCTTGAAGCCACTGGCAGTAGTTGTAAAAGCATCGAGCTTTTCGCGACCAGGCTGATTCTGACTCGCTATAGCACGGCGGAGCTGTGAATAGTGCGAAGTACGCATGTCAGTTGACATGCTAGAGGTCAGGAGCGCCAAAGGCAAGACTCGAGGGGGGTATTCACCTTGTCTTCTGCCTCCTGAGAGTGACCAGAGGGGTTGAGTGAGTGATAGACTGATACACTACCCACTGAAGTAGCCTTGGGAAGATGGGCGAGGTCGTCGGTGATGGAAGGGAAAGGGACAAGTTGGTGGGACATAGTGGATACCGGTGTTAGTGGCAGCTGATTGCGTTGAGGAGAAAAAGAGGCAGTGGTGCGAGAGCTAGATCCGTGTTGGTAACTTAAAGTGAGTTGGCAGGGGAGAGGAGGCTCATTCAGTTGGGTCCCTTTTATAAGTCGAGGCAACGCACGGCGAAGAGATGATTGGGGGACGCAGTTAGATTGGTGGAAGGCTACAAGACGCAGAAAGAAGTCACTCGAGGCCTTGTATCTTGGAAAAGGGCGCATTAAGCCCAAACCAGGATAAGCATAGCTGTTGAGGGGAAAGAAAGCAGCACGATCGATATATTTGAGAACTGTACAGGACAATTTGCCGCATCGTCTTTTCCAGACCTCGGATTGCCGTACTGTACATGGTGCCTCCTCGTGTGCAGCTCTCATATATGCATATTGGGCGACGTTCTAATGAGACTCTTCCATGATACCCACACTCTTTGATCCGCACACTCACCTTCTTCACCGCAAAAGGCACTCCGGTCCCTAAAACGACCCTGACAATGATTTTAGGACTACTCCTTTCCATACGAGGTGGTTTCGCAGTATGGGGTTCAACGGCGTTGGCAGGCAAACTTGGACGAGGAACGAGAAGCCGGGTCCAAATACAGGTCATTTTGGCCGTCAGTCACCAGGCCTTCCCCGCAGCACTCACGAACTTTCTATTCCGTGAACTTGTGTTACGTCCCTCTCACCCCAGCTAATTTCTGGGCAGAACTAACTCCGTCTCCGCCTTGAATTCTCGACCTCTATCCCCCTATCTCCGACGCGTGAGAGTTAGTGCGAAGTCGGTGCGGGAAACCAAAGAGAACAAGCCTAAGTTGCGAAGCTCTCCCTCGTGTATTCTTAATGGGACACACGCTAAATACAGTACGTTGTTCCGCCAAGAGATACCGAAGTTCCATTGTCCCACGGCCTCTTTTGAGGAGTCTGCTATTCCCCGCTGAACTGGGTCCCACGGATGTACCTACCCGCACAAGTTACGGGCAATCGTGCGTTGGCTCAGCATCGAGGGAAGGCCCCACGATTCAAACGCAAATATTTTGATGATTTGTTCACGCATCGCTCCTCAGCACCAACGCACGCGTGGACGCAAGGTGCCAAGCGTCACGTCACCCGAAATCGAACCTTTGGCCGTGTATGTAGTTAAGGCTCGGGTCTCTCTGGCAGCCAATCAAAAAAAAAAGACAAGAGGGGGCCGCGGCGGCGGGAATAGGAAAAAGTGCCTAAAGTATGCAGCAAGGACCTTCCAATCGGATTCGGATGATGTCGGCTTGTTCGATTTGCTGGTCTGAAGACACAACGTCGGCTACAGCGTTTTTTAAGGGCCGAAATTTGGGCCAGGAGCCTTTATGAATGCTACGATCCTGGCTTCATTGTGGTTCTATAGTTGACCGGACGAGGATTGAATGTACAAAGAATGACCGTCCTCGCAGGATATTCGTCCGGCACCACTCTTTTGGTTCAACACGTGGCCTCCTTTCTTTCAGTCCTCGCTTAGAGCAAAGAGAGGACCAGAATGCTAAAATTTCGAAATCATCCTGGCCCCCTAATATATCCTGCCCTTCAAAAACGCTTGTTTGCACGTTGTGACACCAGAAGAACCTAGGGCGCTCCGTCACCCGATTCCGATCGCCGACCTCGACACGTGGCTAACTTAGCAATTGACTGCCAAGGTTCATTCGTCGAATTAGAACGTCTTATTTGGGCGAGCAAACCTGGCTTCAAGAGCGTCGGTTCGGTTTCCTAAACATTACTAAATTCCGCAACTACATACACCGCGGCACGGACGACGACGCCAACTCATCCTCATCGAAGACCTCCCCGACATCATCCACCACTCCACGCGAGAGTCGTTCCACGCGACGCTCACCTCCTTTGCAAACGCCGCCGAGACGCCCGCTTGTCCCCTCGTGTTTATAGTTTCGAACGCGGGCAGTCGAGGGGAGGCGAAGGACGAGCGGCTGGCGGGCGGTGGTGGTGGGAGGACGAACAAGGAGATGGATGATGGTGTGGATGTGA
The DNA here is from genome assembly GCA_019633425.1 of Tulasnella sp. 424. Lineage (NCBI taxonomy): Eukaryota > Fungi > Basidiomycota > Agaricomycetes > Cantharellales > Tulasnellaceae > Tulasnella > Tulasnella sp. 424. The sequence continues at coordinate 27,588 of WSUB01000160.1, forward strand.
GGAGCGTCATTCCGAAGGAGTTGTTGAATGGGCCGTATGTTATTGAGATTCAGTACGTGTCGTTCTTTTTTCGGTTCTGCGGTGGTTGAGGCTGACTGGAGGTAATTATTTCTCGGAGATAGATTCAACCCAGTTGCGATTACACTCCTTCGAAAAGCCGTCAACTCTCTGCTTGACAAAGTCGTTTCGCCATCTTCGCCCGCAGGGTTGTCACCACTCCAACGGCCGCCAAAGGACGTCGTGGAGGCCATCATAGGCTCTGCTGATGGGGATATTCGGAGTGCCGTTATGGCTCTGCAGTTCGCTTGCGTGGTCGACTTGGAGCAAGGTAGTGGAGGTACGAGGGGAAAGGGAGCGAAGAAGAAGGGAGCGAAGAGTTCAAAGGGAGTGTAAATCTCTCTTCACTGTTTTTTTTTGTTTTGAAAAGGATTCGCTGAATGTGATTGGGGTCATGACAGGTTGGTCGCGATCACGCAGAGGGAACAGTCTCTCGCTCTATTCCATTTATTGGGCAAGCTACTGTATAACAAGCGTACGTATTGGATTGTTCAGTGCGAAACCCTAAAAGATTCGTGATACATGGCTCGTTTCTTTCTGGATATAGGCTACGGTGACCCGGAAGAGAAAGAAAAAGACGACGTACCGCCCTATACCCCTCCCAAGTTGCCAAAACACATGAGAGAGGAACATGAGAGGAGGTTGTCGAAGGTCGATGCGAACGTGAGTACGCTGATGATTCCCAATCGTGTAAACGGATCAATGAATAGCGCGCTTTATTGCGTACGTAGGTGCTTTACGCCGACTCTCCCGTGGACACGTCGCTCTTGTCCCTCTACGTCCATCAAAGCTACACTCAGTTCTGCGACGACGTGGATCAATGTGACGCGTTGATCGCAAACCTCAGCGCAGTCGATACGATCGGCGAGGGCGAGTCGGTACGTACGCGATCTCCACTTCCACCCCTCCACCTCTGTCCTAACACTTCGATCTACACTCTCTTTCTGTTACACAAGTGGCTCCCGACAACGCACCTCCTCCCACACTCGTTCCACATGCTCGCGCTGGGGACGTTGCACGCTTTACCCTCTCCCGTCGCTCCAAAGGGTCAAAAGACGTTTAAGCCCGAGTTCTTTGACGCGTTGAGCAAGATGAAAGACGCGGAGAGGAGTTTGGGGGATGTCAGGTCCTGGTTTGGTGGGATGCGGGTTGGGGGTGGTGGTGCTGGGGAGGATGGGGTGGGAGAGGGTGGTGGTGGTGGTGGTGGTGGGGCGTGGGGGAAGGATGTGGTTGTGAAGGAGATGGGGAAGATGTTGGATGGGTTGGTGAGGAGTGTGCGAGGTGTGCTTTTCCATTTTTTGAAGCGTTTTCTCGATCTCTGGATGTCAGCTCAATCTTCATCCCCCTTGTCATCGGTTAGCGTTGACCCTCCCACCAACGTACACCTCGTTCACGTCCCTCCCATTCTCATCCCGAACCGTCAGTAATACAGTCGCGGCCGACGAGGACGATATGGGCGATCAAGAGCAGCAAGGGTCAATGCCGGGGATGAAGAGGTCGAAAAGGAGGTCAAGGCGCTGGCTGAAGCGAGGGCGAGAGCTCTCGAAGCTGCTGAGAAGGAGAAGGAGAGAGCGAGGAAGGGGTGGTTGAGCGATGATGATATTGATAGTGAGTAGGGAGTCTTTCGCGATGTCAGTTGGAGGGATTCATCTGGGTGGGCGGGGAATCGAATCTACCGAGGTAGTTCGTCTTGGGCCTTCACCTCCTGCTAGTAGCTATAGCCGTGCGGGGAAAGGAATGTGAGCGTGTATTGAAATGCGACATTATATATATGATAATATGTGGTGGTGAAATGTGGTTTAAGTTGAATATGGTGCGGTGATGGGGGAGTGAAGTCGGTGAGAGGGCGATGGGTGTCGGAAGACGTTCACGATGAAGAGTCCAACCTCCGATCTAGAGCCTCGGGGGCCAACGAGATGCTGTGAGGTAATAAAAGATGTATAATAGGACAGAAGGTTGACTCTAATTAATACATGCATAGTTATTGACCCTTCCACCGAAGATATCCTACTCAACCCTCACCGTCCCCCTCGTATCCGGTGGTATGATGGAAGGATCGATTGGGTAGACTTTCTCATCTGGTCTGGTACGGTATACCGCATTAAGGGCCCGTTCCATCACTTCATTTTCAATTCTGTCGTTCATACCACATTAAGGGTTCACTTCATCACTTTGTTTTCAATTCTGCCCGTTCGTCTGTCCGTCCCTCTCTGTCCTGTCCATCCGCGCTTCCGACCTCTCCCGTACCCAGAAACTCGGTAGATTTGCATCTCTCACGCATAATGATGTAGTCTCCGCCCTCTAAAGCTGTATCATCCGAGAACTATAGAAAGTGGGATACGTTCAACATCAGGACACCCGTGAGTAAGGCAAAAGAGGTGGTTGAGTACCTTGACCGCACTGGAAGTAGCTGTAGAAGCATCGGGCTTTTCGCGACCAGGCTGATTCTGACTCGCAATGGCACGGCGGAGCTGTGAATGGTGCGAAGTATGCATGTCAGTTTACATGCTAGAGGTGAAGAGCGTCAAACGGAAGACTCGAGGGGCCCACCTTGTCCTCTGCCTCCTGGGAGTAACCAGAGGGGCTGAGTGGGCAATGGATTGATACACCACTCATGGAGGTGGCATTGGGAAGGTGGGCGAGGCCCTTGGTGATGGAAGGGAAAGCAACGAGTCGGCGGGACATAATGGAAACCGGTGTTAGTGGCAGCTGAGTGCGTCGAGGAAAAATCGGCTGGAGTTTATGACAGGGCTAAGCGCTGGATAGCTCGCTCTAAATAAGAGAGTTAGTCGTGCGAGAATTAGATCCGGGCTGGTAACTTAAAGTGAGCTGGCAGGGGAGAGGAGGATCATTTGGGCGGGTCTCTTATAACTCGAGGCAACGCACGGGGAAGAGCCAACCGGGGGACGCAATTAGAGTGGTGGAAGGCCACAGCACGCGGACAGAAGTAGCTCGAAGGCCCTGTATTTGGCGCATTAAGCCCAAACTTAAATAAGCATAGTCGCAAATTGAGCGCGTTTAAATCAGACTTCTAAAGTGTGTCCCCCCAGTTCCCAAATATTCCTCCGTTCTTTTACAAGACATTCTGTGGAGACTTATATCCCATGTTTTATTTTGATCCCTCTCGATTGCAGATTTTCTTGTCTTTTCCCGTGATTCCCCTATGGGCCGCCGAAAAGGGCATGGCAGGCAAGATGTAGTTGACCGGAAAGGAAGCAGCACGATATATTTGAGAGCTGTACAGGACAATCTCCCGCATCATCTGTTACAGACCTCGGGCTGCAGTGCTGTAAATGACGTTTTGTTGTGGGTAGCTCTCATGCTTGGCGACGTGCTAATTAGACTCTTCCATATATACCCACGCTCTCTCCTTTACTCCCCTTCTTCACCGCCTCGCAAACGACACTCCGGTCCCTGCACAGACCCTGACAATCGTTTTGGAGACGAGTATTTTCCATGCGAGCTGGTTTCGCAGTATGGAGTTGGCGGACAAATTGGGAGAAGGAATGATAAGCCAGGCCAAAATACGCGTCACGCCTTCCCCGCAGCATCCACTTGATCACGAACTTTCCATTCCATGAACTCTGTGCTATGTACCTCGTTCCCCCACCAAAAAAAACCCACATAGCGGGAACCTCTCATCTCAGCTCATTTGCATGTACTTAGATGACTTCTACAAGCAGAACCAACTCTCTCTCTGCCTCCTAAACCTCCATACCCCGCAACATCTATCTCCCATCACTGTGCCCCAGCCCCGGCACTTTGCCCCATTGGAACTAGTATTTCTCATAAGAGGAAACCCTGGTCTCACATTAGGACTCCCTAGGATTCTCCATCAATCTAGGTTGAGGCCAACTTTTCCTAGGTTTCAAAAGAGGGGCAATCCGGCCGGAAGAAGCGATTTCAGCACAGATTTTAGTTGATTAAGCAAAGATTGAGGGCTAACAGCAGGATAAAATGGATACAGATATATCAGAGGGGGAACTAGAATTGCGACGCTTGTCAAACCGGCGTAGGGCGACACCTGGTTGATAGACAGGGAGGTAGATGGCATGCCATCGACCGGAGGCTTAAAATAGGGGTGTCGGTTACCAAGTAATCGACCGGCTTAGATAAGAGCTGCGAATTAGGTTCCGTGTTCGAATGTAAACCGATTCTGTGGTAGTGTTTACTGTAAGGTTTCTCCCTCGAGTCCCCACTTCATCCGAGTCTTACACCGGTTTCGATCCACACTCCTTCCCAGTGGGCCTCCAGGAAGTCGAGGTTCTAACTATGTTGGGTTGGACATGTGACGTATCAGCACTACACTATTTGTCTCTCCATCCACAATCCCTTACTCCCTTATATGACGCGCCATTTGTGTCACCCCGGGCCGATTCCGATCGCCAACCTCCGACCTCCAACCTCCGATCTCCAACCGCCGAACTCAACTATTGATGGCTGCAATAAGTTTACTCCTTCCCAAAAAGCAATTTTTGCATCTGGATCGCGAACTCCGCCCTCCGACCCCCAGCTGCCGACCGTCGACTGCCGACCGCCAATTGCCGATCGCCAACCACCGATCAACAATGGCCGATCACCGGTTACCTACCTCCGACCTCAAACCACCAGCACCCACTCACGATAATTAGAATATCTTATATATATGGAGGTTTTTCTGACTAAGCCCCTGGCAAATGTCCTCGTCCTAAGTCCGGATATCCATGTGTGTCCGTGGTGGGAACCGTGAGATTCGCCGACGGCGACCTCGCCCGGCACCCACTCATGTCAGAATCACTTTTACATGTACAATTAAGTAAGAAATTTTTCCGAAAGAGAGACACACAGAAATAAAGAAGTTGCCTAATTTAGTAATGTTTGGGAAACCGACCGACGCTCTTGAAGCGGGGTTCGCTTGTCGAAATAAGACGTTCTATTTTGACGAACGAACCTCGGCAGTCAGTTTCTAAGTTTGCCACGTGCCGAGGTCGAAGGTCGGCGATCGGAATCGGGTGACACAAACGGCGCGCTATAAATTACGAGGTTCTCCTTAGTGTATTTTTAATGAGACACACGCTAAATAGCTTTATTGCAATGTTAGAAAGATTGTATCAAGTCTTCAATGATGTTATGCTTCTCCGCCAACAAGGTACAGAAGCTCTATCGTCATCCGGGTGTGAAGACTCGAGCTCGCTGGAACTGCACTACGCAGTATTCTCTGTCAACGCGAGAGATTTAGCTATCAAGAAACCAACTCTTGACAGGCAATCAACAGTGGGTGCTTAATGTTTCCGGACTTCATCCATATAGGCTGACCAAGTCCGGATCTGCTTAGAAGTTCCTCGCTGCACCCGTGGAGTTACTTCAGGCACTTTTCCCTATCCCCCTCCCCTTTTTTTTTTTTGGATTGGTTTCCAGATCGATCTGATCCTTTTATCAATAGCGAGTGAGACATCTCGCAATCAGGAACCCCAAGACTCTACTATACTATTCTTTTCCAGCATCGTCACATGAAGAAGCACCTGCCGGCTTCAGCTGAGAATACGCAACTGACATCGATTGATGGATTTCATGATGCTATTGCTGACGGGTCTGACCAAGCTGGAGATTCACTCGTAATAGTGTGTATATTTTCGAGGCACGCAACGACGCTAAAGAACTAATTGCATAGCTGTAATCTTCGTGCCCGTGGCAAACTTTTGTGGTCCTTTGCTATTCACCTCTCTCTCCATGGTGGAGCGGCTGGTACTTACAGGGTCATCTTGCGATGGCGATCGTCTTGACTAGAGCAAAGTCCCGGCAGCTCTTGTTGGATCTACCGAGATGGTTCGCAGCATAGAGAAAGACGGAAAACTAAATCTAATACAACGAATGGGCAAGAACAAGGGACAGCTAATGCAGTTGAAGGCGATGATGAAGATAGTGGCGACGATGCCGAGGGAAGGGGGCAGGCGGTTTCGTTGGCTCTCTTAAGTTGTTTTACTCCTTACTGCCATATTATACAAGCCTTATCAAGTATAAATTACATAATTTGCTTGATTCTATTTCTTTACTATTGTATAATTTTTCTCCGAAACCACAATATCGCATCGATATACAAATACTGGTAAGACAATACGGGGCACTCACCTTCCACCTGGGTTATCGATATCAATTCGGCAGTGCTTGATTCAAAGCAAGAGTGCAGAGCTTTACAAGGGCATCGCTCTCCTTTACAGTTTACTCCTTCCCCCCGGGGGCACTCTGACCAGAGGGGAGCCTGGGCCGTTGAACGTCCCTTCTTGGGCTTTCTCGATAAATCAGCCTCGACTTCTTTGAAAATATAATTCAATCACACGGTTAACCTAGAATAATCGTGGACAGCATTGCAAACAGAGTTCTCTTTGCCTCAACGATCCACTACCTCTCAGGTCTCGGGCCCTGTCGGCGTGGGAGCCTCATTCCCATCTCACGTCTCTTCTCCTCCTCACTTCCCCCGATCGCAGGCACGGGAGGTGACCAAAAAACCTCCGAAAGTCTTTTATATGGCTCCAAGGACCTCCAAAATGACCTCCCCGGTACCAAAGCCAAACCCTCGACAAAGAAGACCAGCACTGTAACCTTGGGGGGGTCGGCGGCATCGAGCGCAGCTACGGCGAAGAAGCCAGTCAAATCGCTTTTGGATGTAAGGATTATAGATTTGGTTGCAATAAAAGCGATGTCTGATGTGATGGGGCGTGGAACGTTTCCTCGGAATCGGACTAGTTCCACCGAACCCTCAGTGCTGGAAGTTCGAGGAACAAGTCCGAGACTCCCCTTTCAGACAACTCGGACAACCCAAAAGCCGTGAAAGAGAAGAGAAAAGCTTCAGCTTCCGATACGCTATGAGTCCTCCTCTCAATTTGTGCGGATTTTGAGTGTTTTACGTCTTTCCTGTTTTCCAGACTCCCAAACCGACCAACTTTGGGTTGACTTGTTCGCTCCAGAGTCTGAGGTATAGTCCTCTTTCATCGTCAAAGTGATATCTCATGAGTACTCATTGGAAAAGAGGACTAGGAAGATCTCGCCGTGCATAAGCGCAAAGTTGAAGATGTCCGCAGGTGGCTTGTTGATGCGCTGGATGGTGGACATGTGCGCAAGATGAGGAAGTATCGGGTGGAGTAGGGCTGTTTTCTCATTATTCAAGTCTGTAAGCTGACCGTCCCTCTTTTTGCTTTCTTTGGAGGATAGAGAACCCTCGCTTTGAACGGTCCCGCAGGGGTGGGCAAGACCGCTACCATCCGCGTTTTGGCGAAAGAGCTGGGCGTCGAGTTGGTCGAATGGAGGAACGGGATGGAGATGACTTCCCGAGCGACGGTACGAACTCCCACAGCAACTAGGAGTAAATTTGAAGCTGATTGATGGTCCGGAACTTTATTTTCACCCCTGGTTAGACTATGAATCCCTTTCACTCAAGTTCCAAACGTTCCTCGAACGAGCTTCATCCTATCACACGTTACCCTTCACCTCAACTCAAATATCATCCTCCTTCTCCCTCTCTTCATCAGAACCCAAATCCACGCCGACGGGGAAAGTGAGTCCAATGCCTCCACCACCTCCCGCAACTTCCCCACGGCAGGGAGGACGTCGGCAACTCATCCTCGTCGAAGACCTCCCCAACATCATACACCAATCCACGCGGGAGTCGTTCCACGTGACGCTCACCTCGTTCGCGAACGCCGCCGAGACGCCCGTATGTCCCCTCGTGTTTTGTGGTTTCGAATGCGGGCAGTCGAGGGGAGGCGAAGCACGAGAGGCTTGCGAGCGGTGGTGGTGGGAGGATGAAAGGAGATGGAGGATGGTGTGGATGTGAGGAGTGTCATTCCGAAGGAGTTGTTGGATGGGCCGTATGGTATTGAGATTCAGTACGGCGTTCTTTTTTTTTTTCCCGGTTCTGCGGTGGTTGGGTGCGGACCAGTGACTGGGTTCAACCCCTTTGCGATTACGCTCCTTCGAAAAGCCGTCAACTCTCCGCTCGACAAGGTGTTTTCGCCATCTTCGCCCGCAGGGTTGTCATCACTCCAACGACCGCCAAAGGGCGTCGTAGAAGCCATCATAAGTTCTGCGAATGGTGGCATTCGGGGTGCTGTTATGGCGCTCCAGTTCGCTTGCGTGGTCGACTGGTAGTGGAGGTACGAGGAGGGGAAGAGGAGGGAAGAAGAAGGGAGGGAGCTCAAAGGGAGTGTAAGTCTTTCTTCTTGGTTATGAAAAGGAGTCACTGGGTGTGATTGGGATCATGACAGGTTGGAAGCGATCCCGCAGAGGGAACAGTCTCTCGCTCTATTCCATTTATTGGGTAGACTACTGTATAACAAGCGTACGTATTGGATCGTCCAGTGCGAAACCCTAAAAGACTCACGATACAAGGCCCGTTTCTCTCTGGATATGGGCTACGGTGACCCGGATCCGCGGAAGAGAAAGAAAAAGTTGACATACCGCCATACGTCCCTCCCAAGTTGCCAAAGGATCTGAGAGAGGAACACGAGAAGAGGTTGTCGAAGGTCGAGCAACGCTGGTAAACGGATCGGTGATTCAACCTCTATTCCTACGTGTACGCTGACTCTCCCGTGGACACGTCGCTCTTGTCCCTCTACGTCCATCAAAACTACACTCAATTCTGCGACGATGTGGACCAGTGCGGCGCGTTGATTGCGAACCTCAGCGCGGTGGATACGATCGGCGAGGAGGGGTCGGATGGGAGAGGGTGGTGCTGGTGCTGGTGGAAGGGTGTGGTTGTGAGAAGATGGGGAAGGTGCTGAATGGGTTGGGTAGGAGTGGGCGAGGTGCGTTGAATGCGTTTTTCGATCTCTAGTCGTCAGCTCAGCCCTTCATTCCTCTCCTAGCGTTGACCCTCCCACCGACGTACACCTCGTTCACGGCCCTCCCATCCTCATCTCATCACTGACTATCAGCAATGCAGTCGCGGCCGACGAAGATGATACGGGCGAACAAGCGCAGCAAGGGGTCAGTGCCGGGGAAGAGGAAGAGGAGGTCAAAGCGCTGGCTGAAGCGAGGGCGAGAGCTCTCGAAGCTGCGGAGAAGGGAAAAGCGAGGGCGAGGAAAGGGTGGTTGGCGGATGATGATACTGATAGTGAGTAAGACGGCGTTTTGCGACTGTCGGTTGGGGCGCTTCGTTTGGGCGGGGAATTTGGATCTACCGAAATGGTTCGTCTTGGACCTTCATCGAACGTGCGGGGAAAAGAACGTGAGCGTGTGTTGAAGTGCGGCATTATATATGAAATTATGTGGTGGTGAAGTGTGGTTTGAGGTGAGTATGGTGCGGTGATGGGAGGGTGAAGTCGGTGAGAGGGCGATGGGTGTCGGAAGTCGTTCACGATGAAGAGTTCCGAACCCCAATCTACAGCCTCTGGAATCAAAGAAATGCTGTGAACCAATAACAGGTGTATAATAAGCCGGTTGAATTGCAGGCCTGTGAGGAAGAGTGCGATCAATGTCCCCCTAGGCCCGACTCGCGTTGCGCCCTCCTTCAGTTGAGACAATGCCCCGAAACACTAACCCGGGGTCCGAACAACTTCATTTTGCTTTTATCGCGTGAAGCTGACGATGACGACGACGACGGGGCAAGGAGGTGTCAGAGCTTTGCAAGCGAGAGGTAGAAAGGGCGGCGCGGTCGTAAGGGACGCGTGTGAGGCGCGGGAACCAACTCATTTATTATGACCCAAACGGGAAACCTCATTAGGCTTTGGAAAGTTTGGATTGGCGTTGGGCTTTTTCGCGCCCCCGGAGATGCGTGCGGCCGTAGCTTCAGCCGTGTCTTGAGCCTATGATGAGGTTCATGAGGTGGTGGAGGACTTGGGGGAGTGAGGTCGGACACCTCTCGTTCAAACATGGCACCGATGGGCAGTCGGAGGTCGGGAGGTGTGTTCTCGATCCCTGGAGCCCCCCTGAGATCGTCGGGGGTTGTCCGGGTATAAGCTTTTGATGGAAGTAGAGGTTGATTCGGTGGTTGAGTGGGTGGGGATGGAGGGAGAGTCGGTACATTGTGGGATGGGTCGGCGGTGAACGTGTGTTGTGGGCGATAACCACGAGCCTCCCCCTCGAAGGGCGCGTTGCAATCACGACTGACTGGGAATGTATCTACGTACGATAGACAATGTATTGAGTGAGAGTGAGAGGGAGAAGAGGGATGTAAATATTTGTAAGGGTGTTTGTGACTGGGGCAACTCTTCTGCAAACAAGAGATACCCTTTTTCAATTACCCCGAAGCTTGTTCAACCTCCTCCTCGCGTGTTTCTTTCTGGACTACCCACACACCTCTTCCCCTCCCCCCTCTCATCATCGTTCGAACCGTCTTTGAAAGCGGAAGAAGGCAGCGGCAACAGCGAAGTAATTTCATTGGACAGTGGCTGGAGCAACGGAGCCATAACAGAACCGAAGCTCAGGGTTGGGGCCCACAACACTTCCAACCGCCATTGCCGTACGTCTCATCTCTTCGCGGTTACTACTCCCCCCGATTCCTCCCCCTCTTCCCTCACTCAGGTCCCTCTCTCTCTCTCTCTCTCTCTTTCTCCCATCTCCCTCTTCTCCCATCCACACTCACCCACTCTCTCTCTCTGCAATAAGAGTGAGCAGACGCTGACTTCCAACTCATCTTATCAAAACACAAACAGGAGGGGGTAATAGACTTTTGCCATATAACACAACGTTCTTATCCGGCACCCACGATCCGTTTTTCTCCCCCTTCCCCTCTTCTCTCTCTCTCTCTCTTCTCATCGCCTTCATCATCAACATCACCACCACCACCACCGCACGCCGCCGGTCCCCCTCACCATGGACGGCGACCGACTAGAAGAACAAGATCCATTTACCATCAACACCCCCGAATTTCTCAACACTTCACATCATCATCATCCAGCTCTCTTCCGTCCTCTCCCCGCCTTCCAATCTCCTCCTACGCCAATAACGCCCGTGCGCTTCGCCATCCCTGCTATAATGGATCCAAACGCACCTACCGTCATCGACGCACGCGACGTCCCAGCGGACGAACAAGAACTCGGCGCTTCGCAACCTCGTTTCGAACGCGGTCGAGGACCTTCGCCTGAAGCAGGTCCCAGCAACCCAAGGCGGCACCACCACCACCACATTCGTCAACCTCAGACCCCGCCATCGACGTTTTCATGGGCAGACGCTCTCCCGCTCAACCCGCCAGTACGAAACGTCCGCGCGTACACCAACGAAGCCTCCTTTGACGCGCTCAACCACCTCCCCCCATCTTATCGTCGCACCCTGCGCAAGAAACTCGACGCGTTGAAGCGAGAAGACGTCAACGATCGCGTCGCTCGTGATGAAGACTTGAGAAACGTCCGCGGTGGCTTGGCTAGACACGTCGATCCCATGGCTGGAGCGAGAGTTTTGGTAGAGATTGAGAGGATTGATGGCAAGGCTTTGATGGAGAAGGTCGCTCACTGTACGTGTTCCCAGTCATTTTTTCGCGTTTTCCCCTCTTCCTCCTCTTGCCCTCATCGTTCCCCCCCATCCCCCCACCACCCTCGCGCGCCGCTCCGCTCAAGTGGGGGGGCTGTTCGACGTGGCGTCGTAAAGTCGCCGGCGTCCACCTTAGCTCACTTTCGAAAGTGATGAAGGTCTGAAGTCTCTTCTGTGATTCGCTGTGGTCGCTTGTTGTGCTCCATACGCTTCCCTCCCCCCTCCACTCTTCACCCTCGTCACCAAAACCCACGCGAGGAACTCTAATAATCTCAGGGCCTCCGTGGTGGTTCATAATTTGCGGGAATCTGGACTGACCTCCGCCTCTCTTCGCCACCGTCGTTCGTCGGTCCGGTCTACGATGGAATTTATACAGGGAACAAATCATTACCAACACAAACATCACTGCGAGATTTGTACCACCGACGACCTGATCTCTTCCCCACGCAACTTTTACCAACCCCGCCGTCGGATACGGAGGTCTCCGAAGATGAAACGCGCGCTGGCGGGAGCGGAACCACCACCACCGACTCTTCTTCATCACGACCCACTACCCTACACTTTGACCACCTCTTCGCACCACAGCAGCAACAGCAGAACAACAACGTCGACCCACAACCATCCGCGCCGAGGGGTCTCACGCCGTTCGCGGAAGATGATCGCGCCTTTGACATGGACGAACAATTACCACCCCGAACACTCTTCCCCGCCCACCCGAACGCGGTGCTCTTACCAGAGGGCGCCGAGGCCGAGTTGGAGTTTATGAAGGGGAAGATGGAGTTTACGATGGACGCACCGTGTTTCAGAAAGGACGTGATTGATATTGGGGTGAAAGGCGTTGGAGTGCCCGCGTCGAACAACAAGCCAGTGGACGTTGTACGAGTGAAGGAGGAGGAAGTCGAGCCTGAATCCTTGTCGTCAGAGTCCAAGCGGAGTGGAAGTGGGACCGATACCGAACCTGAAGATGAACCTCAAGCTGGTCCTTCCACCCCATCTGCGTCACCGAACAAGAGGAAACGATTCCCTGTAACGACCCCCGCGCGACTTTTGGCTCATCCCGACGTCAGGTTGGGTGAGATCGGACCTGGGTTGAGGAGTTTGCAGGCCCTCCACAGCTCTTTGATCGACTTGGAGCAGGAAGAAGAACGTCGGCGCGCGAGGAGGCTGGAAAAGTCTCGAGCTACGGATTCCTACCAAACCCCATCAGCATCCTCCCTCTCCTCCTCATCCGCGTCGTTTTCCTCCACGTCCACCCGCCACCGCTCCCCCTCACCCACCGATTCCATCATGTCCGATTCCTCCATCTCCTCCGAAACGTTCACCTCGACTTTATCAAAGTTGGTTGGAGCGTCGATATTAAAGACCGCGGAAAGCTGTTTGAACGTTGCGGAGCCCGAGGTGATGTTGGGGTATACGTGGTTGGGTCTTGATGAGGCGAGGGTAGTGGGGAGGAAGTGGTTGGAGTTGGTACCTGTGGGGAGTTTGGGATCGTACACTAGTTCGACTCCTGCGCCGGGTGGTGGTGCTTCGTCACGTCGGTCCGTCACCCCTTCGCCAAACGTCGCTACCGACCCGCTTTCGTCGTTTGACGGAGAAGGCGGCGTGTTCACCTCGGGCCCGTTGAAAGGTTACGGCTGCCACTTTTTCGGACGTCAGCCGACGAGCAACATGCGCGGTTTGCAACCTGCGTGGATGGGCAAAGAGCAGGCGTGGACCCGCGCTGGGTACGATCCGGTCAACTTGACGGGGAAACTCTGCATGTTTGTATTGGTTCAGCCGGAGTGGGCGTTACCTGTTAGGACGTTGAGCGATTTGAGTCAGAGTCAGGAGGTATGTTGTTTGTGGTTGCGGAGGGGTTGATGAGGGTGTTGATTTTTCCTTTTTCGGCTAGTTTACGGATGGAGCTCGCGGCGAAAAGGCCTTCACGACTTTTGAAGCCGTTTGGGCTTTGCTCGTCGACGTTTGCCGAAGATATGGAATCCGCCATTTCGCCGTCACCTCTGCAACAAACATCGCTCTCGGCGCGTTCAGCCCGACGTACCAAACCGGTTACATGTCTCCACCGATCTCGACGACCAGCGCACCCATGACGACTCGCGGCCGACTGAACCCCAAGGACAAAGATTCGTACAAGCCCACCGCGCTGCAGATGCTCATGTACTGGATGCGGTGCAGCATGGGTTCGTTCAGCGAGACGTGGAACATCCCCGAGCACGCTGGTTTGACGGGTATTCCTGGAGACGCGGCGTTTGGGTATCGCGAAAAGTTTTGGAGCACGCCGAACGTGGAGCCTGCCTCGCGGGACGCCGCTCGATTGGTGAACCGGCGGATCGCGTCGACGAAACGGAATGCCGAGGCCGAGGACGGGCAGCTTTTCACCGAGGTGCGGTTCGCGCAGATGTCTCAGTCTGTGGACCAGGAAGAACGCAGCAAGAACCGCGGCAACGAGATGGTACGGGTGTTGAGTCAGGGCATCAAGCGAAGGTTTGAAGATCGGGATGCGGGCGATGAAGACGTTGCGGTGTATCAAGAGGTTGCGTTAGATTTCCTGTTACCGCCTGAAGAGCGGGAGAAGCAAGCGGCTGTGGAGCATCGGTATTGGAGGGACGCGGTCGCTGGTGGGAGCGTTTACCTGCGCGTGTCGAAGAAGCGGAGGATGAGCGGTGAGGATGCGCCGACGATGGCGGCCGAGGAGGAAGAGGAGGACGAGGAAGCTGCGGTCGAGGCGATCATTGATCGGGAGGAGACGAGTTCGATGGTTCATATGGATTTGGCGGATGCTGAAGAGGACCTTGGACCGTATTACGCCCCTCGACGACTTCAGCCTCAGCCTTGCCCCTTGCCGTCGAGAACGCTTTCTGCTCTGCAGAGGGAGGAGTCTCTCATCCTCGTGCAAGATGGTCCCATCACTCCGGCCGGCCAACGTCGTTGGGTCGATACCCTCACTCGCAAGCGGTACCTCGAATTGGGCCACCACGTCATCGAAGTCGATGGAAGTCTTCGCGCTGCGATCGATGCTGCGCAGAACGCCAACCTCCTCAGCGTCAACACCACCGTTGGAGCGTTCCCTGTTACTCCGACTGCGACGAATACGGACACGACGGACACGGAGAACAGCATGACGGGTGGAGAGTCTGCTGGGACCACGATGTTTTCGTCTAGTGGAGCGTCGAGGGACCGGTCTAGCCCCGCTGAAGGTGCGAGGAAGAGGAAGATTCCGTACAGGGCGTGTCGGGCGTCTGTCGCTCCAGACCAACATCACGTCAGCTCGCTTCCTACCCCACCTCCGTCTGCTGGAGGATCGTCGAGGCGGTCGTCTGCGGCCGGTGGCGGTGGCGTGACGCGCATCACCAAGCCTATGCCGCGGAAGAAGCGGGACAGTCGTGCCAAGAGCGTCACGTTCCAGGAGCAAGGCGATGATGATGATCATATGGGTGACGATGACGATGGTGGTGATAACAGCATGGACGTTGATGGGGATGCTGAAGATGAGGCTGAGACTGAGGAAGAGGAGCGCGAGAGCAGTGTGGGCCATTTTTACAACACTCGCTCGAGGTCCCGCTCGAGGTCTGTTTCCGTCAGGCTGAGATCGGAGACGCCTGTCCCGGAACAGTACCAGCACCAGCAGCATCATCATCTCACTTCCTCTCTCCGTCGGTCCGGTCGCAAGTCCTACCCTACCGTACCCGTCTCCCCCGCGCAGTCCCCGAGCAGCAACATGGCTCGCCGCAAGTCGACTGGAAACCTCGGGTTCCGCGAGAGGGAAAAGACTCCTACCCCACAGTCGTTTGCGCAACAGCAGCGGTGGGGCCTGCGTGAGGCTGCTGGGTACGAAGACGATGAGGATGACGAGGACGCTTCGGATGATGATCAGGACGATGAGGATGATCGGGAGCGTACGCCTGGTCCCTCGACGCGTTCCAAGAGGCGCCGTATGACTTCGCCTGCGGTCGAGATGGTCCTTCCTGCTCGTCAACGTCGTGTGTCTACAAGGAGCACTCGTGCCATGCAATATTGAACGCCTTCACCCCCTCGCCTACCTGCACCACCCCACCCCCCAAACCTCGCCGAAAAAGAAAGTCGTTTTGAAAAACCAAGAAGAAAAAAAAAAAGAAGTGTCAAATTATGGCAAAAGTATTTTTTGTATAAGCCTTCGCAGTTTGAGATCTAGCCTTTTATATTCGTTTCTCTCTTCTTTCACGTCTTTTGTCTACGCCCTTTTTTTGTTCCTTCCCCTCCTCCCGCTTCCTTACTCGTATTCGCCAATTGAACTCTTTTATTATCCTTTTAGCTTTCATGCTCTGGATTTTACTTCGTCTTTTTGCTGTTTTTTCGACGTCTTTATCACTTTTTTTTTGGTTCCTCGTTATGACCTTCCCTCCTGCTTTTATGACCGCTAGTCCTATCTTTTTCCTTTTTTTGGTTTGGGATATGATTATCTCTCTCGTAGCTAGCTAGCACTCTTATGCCTTACCCCTCCATGTATGCCATTCATCTTTGATTTACTCTGGTGCTCGCGCGACCGTATATCTGCATGCGCGCAGCAAAAGTCCGTGACATGAGCGTTCGTGGTGCTTGCGATTCTCGCGGGGTCCATCAATTGTCTTAAAATCAGTTGAGCGGAGCAAAGTCTGGAAGATGGACAGATCTATTACCTGTGTGCTTGCTCAGTCCGCCGATTATCTTAAAGTGCTTTGCGATAAGATGCAAGTTAACATCCGCACGATTTATCCCTGGAGCACCGTATGTGGAGGAACGATGAGAACGAGATAGATTTCCTGACCCTCCAATAGGAGACATCTGATTCAAATCGTCTTGGGAGCCATTGGTCTCGAAGTACAACTCCAAGTGGCAAAGTAGATTGCCGAAGTGAAGGTAATTTTTTGTTTCCCGATTGAGCCGTCAAGACATCGGAAGACTTTTTTTTATGGGGGGGGCGGGGGGGGGTGATCGCTAGGTTCGCCGTTCCTCCCGCAAGCAGCAGGATGGCGATACCTGCAGTCTCCTCGGCAAAAACCTCCTTCGGATTAAGGTCTTCATCCATCATGGCGGAGTCGAGAAGACCGGCAAGAATATCATCGTGCCCACCTTCAATTGGCCTTGATCCTGTCGACCTGGGCTTTGCGTGCATTGGCCTTTATCGGATTGGCGCCGCTGTCAGTAACCAACAACAAAGGAACACCGTCGTTGAATACGATCTTCGGCGGCTGTGATCAAATCACAATCGGTGCGCCGGCATTCAGCTTCAAGAGTGAATAGGAAAGACGAGACTAGCTTTTTCGCTGCATCCGCTTTGTTTCGACTAGTTTTAGGTACATATACGGCAGCAAGCCCACACATTCTTATGAGCCTATCGCGAGACGCAAAGGAGGCCTTTGAGACCAAAGCATCAACCGGTACGCATAAGAGGTGTTTCATTAATTGAGGTATCGTTCAATTAACAATCGACGGAATCAACGGCAGTGTGGAGTTGTAGACGCCTATGTCCGCAACCTCCGTCGAAACATGATTGGCCAACAAGAATCCAGCGGTAAATATTCTACCAATCATATTGCTCCACGGAGCACTATCCCCGTAACTGCCGATATCCCCTTCGCATCTATCCTGGACAAGGCAGAGTCGAGGCCCGGGAATTTCATCAGCTTCCCCCTCCCTTCACCGCTCTATAAACACCACCCGAGAACGGCAACACCTAGCATTTTCTCGTTTGAAAATCCTATGCCAAGAGACGACAATCACGATGCCGTGCCTTCCAGGTCACCGTCCGATTCGGACCACCATACTTCCTCCAGTGGATTCCCGCATACCGCTAAGCTGGTACGTCGTTCCCGAGCCTCAAGGACAATTCCAATGACCCACCAAAACTACTTTTTCTTACAGAGAGCTAAACTCAACAAGCTTGCGAAGTGGCGAATTGATCTCTCTTCTATCGAATTCGTCTCTGTCGTCCCCGAGGTCCATGGAGGTTATGCAACAGTTTCACAAGCCTTTTTGGTCTCTTCCTCCAGTGTTCAAGAGAGAGCGAGCCTATCCAATCCGACCAAAAAGAACGGTCTCGACGTACCTGGTCCTACTGGAGAAGCATCTCGGCAGCGGAAGGTCAGTACGCCTCTGCCTCTCTGGCCATTGACATTGACGATGAGCGGCTCATCAATTCAACCTTACAGGATGTAGCAGTGAAGAAAATGAAGATGTCAGATGACCCAGCGCGGATATTAGGGGTAAGAAGACTCCGACCAATCACGTAGTCGTTTCAGCGCTAAGGTCTTTCGGTTCAGTTGGCCCTCAGAGAAGCCGAATTCTTGGTCGGACTTTCTCACGAAAACGTCATTAAGCTCGAAGGATACATCGAGGACTTATGCAAGGATGTAGTCTGGTTGGTCTTTCCCTGGGCGGAGAACGGAAACTTGAAGAGCTTTATCGCGTCAGCAGAATGGGAGATCCCCGAACGAATCTGGCTGGTAGGATCGAACTACTCTTCCTCGATCTACCTCTGACATTTGCATCCCAGATTGATGACGTGGCGAGAGGAGTCGAATACCTCCATAGCCAGCAACCCCCCATCCGCCACGGAGACCTCAAATGCGTACGTTCGGAGAGCGTCATATTGAACCACCTACAAACGTCGCTTTGACTTTTTAGATAAACATATTGGTCAACTCCAAGTACCGCGCGGTAATTACCGACTTTGGATCCGCTCGCCATCAAGTAACCAAGGATCTAGATGTGGAAACTAGTCATGCCCAAAACAAACCACAACCACAACCAGGCCTTTCGCTTGAACCAGCAATCTGTGGTACGACCAATACCATGACCTTAACACTGAAGGGGGATCAATTCACTCTTCGTTGGGCTGCTCCGGAGCTGTTGCACACAAAGAAAGCCACCATCGCGAGCGATATCTGGGCATTGGGATGTGTAGTGTACGAGGTAAAGTTCAGATCCTATCTTATGATCATGATCGAGTCTCAAAGATGAGCCCTGAAATAGGTGATGACAAACTCAATTCCATTCCATGATGTTGATGTCGACAATGTCGTCGCAATCCGGATCATGACGGGAAATCTCCCTTCCATTACAAACGAGGTTCGCATGGCATTGATTCAGTCCCTCTGCTCCCTCGCACTTGCGTGCTGGAGTGAGGACCCCCGAAAACGGCCAACTGCTGGGAATTGCCGAAATTTAATCAAGTGGATGGTGAGCAATGCTTACTTCGAGTAAATGACATGTAATTGACCAAAGCTTAATATAGCCTATGATTAAGCCAAGCCCGATGCGAACCACCGATGCAGCGGTTGCTAGAGCTCGTTCACCCGCGCTGCTGATGAAACTGGGAAGTATGTACATGCGGCAGGACGACTACACAAACGCGTCGGACTTCTTCACCAAGGCTCTGGGTAGCTACAAAGAGGTCGGCGACGGCAAAGGAAAGGCGGGGGCGCTGGTGGCGCTGGCGCAGGTGCATCGGCTTCAAAACAAGTACGGCCAGGCCGTGACATTCTACTCGGATGCGCTCCAAATCTTCACCGACATCCGCGACAGGCGAGGGAGAGCCTCCGCTCTTTTTGGTCTCGCGGAGGTGCACCGGCTTCGAAACGAGTACAGCCTGGCTGTTATGTTCTACTCTGATGCCTTACAAATTCGCACCGACATCGGCGACAGGCAAGGGAGAGCTAACACTCTTTGGGGTCTTGCTGAGGTGCATCGGCTTCGAAACGAGTACAGTAAGGCCGTCGCATTCTACTCCGAGGACCTACAGATCCGCATCGACATCGGCGATAGGCAAGGCAGAGCCGACTCTCTTTCGGGTCTCGCTCACGTGCATCGGCTTCGAAACGAGTTCAGCCAGGCCGAGACATTCTACACCGAGGCCCTCCAAATCCGCACCGACATCGGCGACAGGCAAGGGAGAGCGAACGCTCTTTGGGGTCTCGCTGAGGTGCATCGGCTCCGAAACGAGTACAACCAAGCCGTGACATTCTACTCCGAGGCTCTAGACATCCGCACCGAGATCGGCGACAGGCATGGAAGAGCCGACGCCCTTTGGGGTCTCGCTGAGGTGCATCGACTTCGAAACGAGCACAGCGAGGCTGTGGCATTCTACTCTGAGGCCCTCGGCATCCGCACCGAGATTGGCGACAGGCATGGGAGAGCCGCGGCTCTTTCGGGTCTCGCTGGGGTGCATCGGCTTCGAAAGGAGTACAGCCAGGCCATCAAATTCTTCTCCGAGGCGCTAGACATCCGCACCGACATCGGTGACAGGTCAGGGAGAGCCTTTACTTTGCGGAATCTTGCCCATGTACATCGGTCTCAAAACGAGTCTAGCCAAGCCATCACTCTGTTTTCGGAGGCTGTGGAAATCTGTACCGATATCGGGGACCGATCCGGCAGAGCTCACTCCCTGTTGGGCCTTGGAGACGTGCATCGTGATCAAGGCAACCACAGGGAAGCAATTGGCCCTTATACAGAAGCTGCAGCAGTCTTTGAACAAATCGGAAATAGTGAAAATGCCGCTTATGCTTCAAAACAAGCTGCTAAAGTCCGTCAAATATCCACGCGAGAAGAAGCTACGTGACTGTTCTAGGGAGTTTTCGAGATCAGGGAGATCGACAAGTATTTGGTTCGAGACGTAGGTCCAAGTCACGCACGCGACGCACGAGTTCCCCTACGTTATGGTCACTCGATCGAATGGCTCACTCTCCGTCTCCGACGTCTTACATTACACGCTTCGATAGAAGTACTTCATCATCTTCGGATGCCTGTCGGCTCTTCCTTCAACCATCCCAATTGCCTTGTCTTTCTTTTATGTAGTGAATGTCACGTATATCCTATTCGTTTGATATGACGGAACAAACAACTCTGAAGAACGAGAGCAGGTTGTCTTCGCAATAGATTCGTCGCAAACTTCCTGGTCTGGGAAACGAGTCTCGTTGTCCACTAAAACCCTCGAAATCGCCCCCTTTATGACTTAATGACTTTGTGTTACGGCTTTACTGTCACGCCGGCGTTATTATATCTTAAATCTATCGAGAAACACGCGGCAGATGCATGTCGTCTCATTTAGTCTGATTGGCTTGTCTTCACTTTCCTACTATTGATATCGACTCTCGTCCGCGGGGACATTGTGCTATCTGTCTATCTACTCCTTACCGAGCTTGAGGTGTGCTCCTCAACGCTGCGCCACTATCCTGTTATACGGAAAAAAAGGAAAGTTGGGAAGAGAAATGTGCTTGCGCGACGTCCGCAATGCTGGGACTTGAATAAAACACGACTAGCGACGGCAGGGCAAATCCAAATTAGATAGTTACACGATCCAAACGTCGGACACCATTGCGAAATGCCTCATATCGTGGATGCAAGTGTTTCTCGGCAGCGGTTCTGCTGAGCCGAGTTCCTTTTTCCCCTGGTGGGGGAACGAAGCTTGCCCGATTTGGGGTACCCAGATGCTGTCTGGGTCGCATGAAATCCCTTTTTCTAGAGTTGCGCTGCCTTCCTACCGGCTGCCTCGAACTGCTGATTTGTAAAGTAGCTTTACTTACACCTCTAGACATTTTCGTCTTCTTGGTCTGGGAATGGACGCAAGCAATCTTCTGAGCGCTTGGAAGGCAAATTCCCGTCGTTTGGTCCGCCTCCTTCAGATAAGATTCACCACCCGTCTTCACACCCGAGCTTCCATTTTAAATATCATCCGACTGAATAATTATTAAGGGCTCGCTCTGCACTCAATCTGGTGAGCCACGTAATTGGGAAGGACGATAGGTTCGATCCGGTTGGGCGAATGGCACGGAGGAAGAACGTCTACAAGCACTGGAAGCATATTTATATTTACCTCGACATGGTTCGAATGATACGAACTCATATAGAGTGAGTCTCATCGGTCAACTCTGTTCCTCCATATGCCTGTAGCGACCACCGCTTCCAGGACCTGCTTCACCACACCATCCATCACCGACCGTACTTCACCGACACCCTGCACTAAATGCGCAGCTGAATTGCCTAGAAAATCACCCAATCTGAGTAATGGTAGGGCTCCTTGGAGGGATACAGGAGGGAATTAGTCCCGATGAATGAAAACAACGGCCGGAGGATACGGAGTTACGCGGCTTTCCCAAGGTTTGTTCCTTCTCTACTTGCTCTCCCTTTCAGGCGGCCTCCACCGTCACCATTCCCCAACCTTCGGGCCCGATCTTGTCTAAGAGATGGCTACGCCGAAACCAAAAAAGGCTCGGACCGACACAGCAGCTTCGACAGGGCTGGCTCTGCCCTCAGCTCAACCGGCCGCCACTACCACACAAGCTACGACATCATACCGTATGTCCTTTGAGGGCCATTTCTCTTTGATACTTTATGATTGATGAATCCTTCATACGAAGAACCAGCCGTGCCAGCCATAGATCCTAACCTACAAGCTGTATCAACCCCAACGGCAAATCGAACAGCCCAGGCTGCCACCGGTTATCTGAAGTGAATCCTATCCTTATGGTGCTTCTCCTCGTCGTAGAAGCTCATCGCTCAATCCATACGTAGTACTCCAGGAGTTCCCGCCACTCCTTTAGCTACTCAAGCCTATTACAACTACTACCCGCAGTACTACAGTCAAGGGTATGGACAGGGTATGCCGTATTACACCGCTCAAACGGCGTATGGAACGGGATATGGACCTCAAGCCTACGGAGCCTTGGGAACTCCAACAACCGCTACCCACCCGTATACGCCTACAACTGCTGCACCGGCAGTTGCAGTCCCTGCCAACACCGCAACCACTACCGCCGCAGCAACTCAAAGACTAATACCTCCTGCCGCTCCAGCAGCCCCTAAACCAAGTCCAGCGGCACCCGCTGCTGCAAGTTTAGATACTGCTAGTGTTGCTCAGTTAACAGATGCTTTGGGAAGTGCGGGGGTAGATATTCGGGTAAGAGCGACTGGTGAGGCGTTGCCCGAAAATCGGGGTTGACGGTGAGGCTCTTTTTTTTTTTTCCTAGGCAGAGGAGGAGGCTATGACTCGAGATACGAGGGCTCAACTTTCAGCAAATATCGCTCCCTCTGAAGACAGATCGAAAAAGCAAAATTTCTTGGACCCTGTGGTGTTGGCTGCTCGAGTCAAAGAAATCAGTAAGATCCTCTTACTTAGAACTACTCCGCGATACGGCCGTTCTGACGGTATTTATGTCTCTAAGCATCAAATCACTCCTTAACCGCGACGGCCGATGCTCAAACATACATCGCCCTCGCCCTGCAATTCCGTCTCACCACTCTCATCAAACAGTCCATTACCGCCGTCGACCACCGCATCGAATCTCAATACAACCGACCACCCCCATTGTACCCCATTGACGACAATATTATGCAAGTTGAGGGTGAAGATGCCACGAAACCTGAGCCACAAGCAATGTGGAGTGTCCTAGTCCGGCGAGACGTCGCCAAACAACTCTCCGCGCTGGAAAAAATTGATCGGGAAGAAGAAAGTCGTATTCGGAGAAGGAGGAAGGAACGAGACGAGAACGAAGCTTCCGCGAATGGTGGGACCTCTTCTGCAGGACCAGGGGACGCTATGGACTTGGATGGGATTGGAGGGGGAGACGGGGATGACGACAAGAAGGGCAAGAAATTGAAGAAGAAGCAGGACGGACCTGGAGTGCTTGCCAAGAAGATGACGGAGGATATGCAAAAGAGCGTCAGCAATCGGGTCGCCAACGAGTTTACCGGCGTCAAGAAATACTCGTGGATGCAACCTGGAGGTGCGCCCGCGGCGACGCCAGTTAAGAAGCCCGCCCCGATAGCGCCGCCCACCGGTGGTGGCGCAGCTACGTCTTCTTCGACCCCAACTGCTGTCGGCGGTACCACAACCGGGTCCACTTTTGTCAGACCATTTTTGGCCGGGGGAAGGAGCATGGTCAACGAGACGTTGGATGAACGAAAGGTCACCCTGGGGGATCTCATGTTTGTCGTCGGGAAGGAGAAAGGTCACGGTGCTGGCAGAGGTAGTGCGAGAGTATGGGGAGTTGGGGGGTGGTAACCTCAATGGGGGCGAACGTTCTTCGAGGCAAGCCTTGTACATTGGTCGGTTCCCTTTCCATTTGTTGTATTTTGCCATCTACCTTCCTACGAGATCATTAAACGCGTGCTCGCACACCACTCGAAGAGTCAAAGAGCTTGTTTGACGAAGATAGCGTATACAGAAACAAAAAATCGCAAACGAGCGAGAGAGATTAGTGACGACGAAACGGACCTATTAAAAGTCGAGGATCTGATCAAAATTTAACCCTCCGTGGCCATCTCGTATTTCATTTGGGCAATAGCCTTGCCGGGGTTCAAGCCCTTGGGGCATGTTCGAGAGCCTGCGGGAGAGGCAACGTTAGCGAGAATCGTGGAAACGTCTGTTCAAGTGTGGACTGACAATTGAAGATGGTGTGGCACCGATACATGCTGAGGTCGTTCTGCATCTTCTCCTTACGTGCCAATCCAGCCATGTCCTATAAGAAGCCGTCAGAAACATGGGGTCGAAGTAGTGAACAATGGATAAAAACGCACTCTCGAGTCTGCCATCCATCTATACGCGGCCATAAGAGTGGCAGGGCCAAGGTACCTGTCCTGGTTCCACCAGTACGAAGGGCAAGAGGTAGAGCAGCATGCGCAAAGAATGCACTCGTACATTCCGTCGAGTTTGGCACGGTCTTCGATGCTTTGACGGTGCTCCTTGCCGTCGGCTGGAGGATCGGCTTGTAGCCACGGCTCAATGGACTTGTACTGCTTGTAGAATTGGGTCATGTCGGCTATTAAAAGGCACGACGAGGTTAAGAAGATACTCTCTTGACGATACGTTGGTGTTGCCACTCACGAACGAGGTCCTTGACAATGTACACTGGAAGACGGTAGGCCACGAGGCGTTAGAGCCATATATTTCTAAGCGGCCAAGATGCGTAACTTACTGTGAGGGAGAGGATAAAGCTTTGTATCCTTCCCGGCTGCTCTGTCGATTCTGCACAGACATGCCAAAGTATTCTGTCCGTCGATGTTCATGGCGCATGATCCGCAAATTCCCTCTCGGCAAGACCGTCGGAACGTCAATGTCGGGTCCATTTCGTTCTTAATCTTAATAATAGCATCAAGAATCATAGGTCCGGTTTGATTAAGGTCAATGGTGTAACTTTGAAGGAAAGGTTTCTTGCTGGGCTCGTCCGGGTTCTGCAAGGTCGTGGGTATGACGTTCGTAGGCAGGTGAAATTAGCGACAGGTCTCGGCAACCAGTCCAAGCTCTCCAATTATTGCTCACCCAGCGGTAGATTTTGAACGTCTTCATAAGAGGCTCTTTCCCCGCTGGAGGCGCCGAGCTCTGGTCCTTGGAGGCTTGGGCATATTTCGAAGGTGCGGAAGAGGATACAGACCTCAGTGCTTGAGAACGGATAAGAGAACGAGCGGCGAGAGTCGACGAAGTAGCACGCAGCGAAAACGACATTTTGACACTACGACCTCGGAAGGCTTTTGGGGAGAGGGGATACAGGTGAAGATGGGAGGGAAAGAAGAGATGGTGGACGGTGGATTTCGGTGTGGACGGGAAGCGAACGGTCGAACGGGAAACTCGGGGACTCGCGGAACCGGATTCGGAGCACGTGAAGCTAACCGTATGAATGTCGACTCGGACCAATCACAAGAAGCTCATTTGGTCCCCTGACCTGGCCCCAGCATCCCTCCGCGGCGATCCCTTTGCATGTCAACTTGCGATCGGGAGCACGTCGAACTCGCCGTCAACCCTATACTTCGCATTTCGCTAAGCCTCATGGTACAGTCACTCGTCATGGTCGGCTTCTTTCCTCATTCAGGCCGACGCTATCTTCGCTCTTGCAACGGCTCGTCGCGTCTCGACCAACCTGGACGTCTTTTGGGTACCGTCAAAAAAGCTCCGGTTTGAATCAAGCTTGCTTCAAATCGTCTTTAAAGCCGAACAGCTGTAGTCAAGCTTCGTTTGTGCTTCCGGCCGAGGTTAAATTTGATGTGTCTTCCCGACACGAGAAACCTTTCGACCGTCATCCCAGGCTTTATTTCATGGCCATAACGTAGGGAAGTAGCTGAGTTTATGTCCTCTCGCAATAGATTTTATAGGAAAGGAACGGGGTTGAGGCTCGCACTGAAGCTTGAGGGTTATGTAAAAGCGATAGCTAAACAAGTAGACAACAAAACTTCTCTCGCCAGACGCATTTCAACATCGCAGTTGTTTGCATACCTCCCGACTTCCTCGTATTTACCTTGCTTCAGAGCCTGTCGCCAACTCGGGACGAGGGCATAATGTAACTACTTCGACACGCCGCCTCTCTCCATCTGGTGCTGACTCTCTGGACAGCTAGCTGGAGGGATTCGGAAGGTCCTAAATCTTGTCGGCTGAGCACCCACCATCCACCCCTCAGATACTCATAGGTGATCCTCGCTGTCTGGACAGCTCCCCCATAGTAGATCATGTCGATCGAGAAGCATAGCTATGAGCGAGTGTCTCCACTGACTGTAGAGCCTGAAAGAGTGACAGCGATCAATCTTGAGCATGACGTCCACTCTGAATCCAGTGTGATATCAGAACTTCACCGGAAGACACATTCCAAAAGAAGCAGCGGTTGTAGGGCCGTAAGTCGTCAGCCATGAGGCAGTCTCGGCAAGGCTTAAGGTGCTACGCGGTTGACTCAGAATCTGCCTTATGAGAGCCTTAGAGGTGCCAAGAATAATTCCAGCTGATTTTGCAGCCAGATTGTGAGGGTTTCTACTCAAGTTTAGCTTTCAATGTCTCGGTTTAAGTTTTCGCTTTACGTTGTCATTTATGAGTCCGAACAGCAAATCCACTGAAGTACGAATTCGCCTCCTCTGGGTCATATCTCCTGTTTTAATCATAAATTACATACACAATAGTCTCCCGGGGGCAGACTAAATACAACTTGTGTGGGGCAGGGTAGGTTCGTTGTATTTACATACACAATAGGTTTTGATTTCGGATTAGAATAAATCAAGCTGGCTGAAGGATGTTCAGTGATCTCACTTAGCCTCAACTTAAAATACTTGCTACACCGGCTTCCCTAAGCGGAGGAGCTATAATCGAGGAATCTTTATCAACTCCAGGTGACGTTAAGTATATAATCTTTAGGGGCTTTCCTCTGGCGGCGATGGGCGACTTGAGGCGAAGCACGGCGTCGTGATCCGCTAAGTCCGTCCGATCGTTGTCGTTTGTCGCACCATTATGTGCAGCGACCACGTCATTCAGTCTCTCTCACATAAACAAACCTAAAGTGAATTGGCCTATTGCATCCGCCCTTTCAAAGCTCGACCAGCCATATCATTCTGCATGCCCCTCTAGCGAAACCCCTACCTTGCACTTCCGACGTAAAAATTTCTACCCATGCTACCCCCCAACGCGGAGGCATCAGAGCCATCGGTTGGGACCTCATTTCAACCTTTTGTAGATCAGAACAAGTGGGTCGCAAGCTTTTTGGAGTGATCCTCACTCTAACCTAGGAATAGTCTCACAGTTGCGGAGCGCGGACTCGGAGATCCCCAACAGGTCCCGTCCACGGCAACAAACGCGACGGCTGAGGGACTCGACGGAGAATGTACCCTTGTCAAGAGACGACATAACGCTAGTTTACCGATATCTCGTCTTCCGGTTGAAATCCTCGCAACCATATTCGGCTTCACCCTTCCGCCAGATGAAGATCTATGGACAGTCCAGCACGCCCCTGTCCTTCATCAGCTCGTATCCGTATGTCATACGTGGAAGCAACTCGTGCAGGGGACCCCGGCGTTATGGACACTCATCTCCAGTCGAGATCCCTTCGGGCACGCAGAGCAAGCGCTGCAGTTATCATCCAAGATGCCCTTGGATGTCATCTACCACTGCGGGTTCCACGCGGGAGTCACTGCGGCCGAGTTCTTTCAGAAAGTTAGTCCAGAGAGCTACCGGTGGCGGAAACTAGATATCAACCACGACGACACTACGGAAGGATGGGAGTTATTGGAGGAACTGGCCGTTCCTGTCCTGGAGTCCCTGCACCTCGAATTCAACGCCGATGAAGATTATTGGGATCGTTCGAGGCCTCTGGATCTTTTCAGAGGTTCGTCGATGCCAAAGCTGCGGACAGCTACGCTCATGGAGATCCCGATACGCTGGGAGCGTGGCCAACTAACAGGAGGGAGGCTCCGAATATTGGAATTATTCGGAATCAGAAGGCATGCACCATCTCTCCCTCAGATCCTCGACATTGTTCGCCTTTCGCCCTTGCTCAATACCCTTTCAATTCACGAAGTTACTGTGGAGACCGGAAATCATCCGGGTGTTCCGGCACTACGGCCACCTTGGCTCAGAGAGATGCATCTAGCGGAGCTGCCCAGTGCTGTCATGCGTCAGCTAGTGCTCTGCATACAACCGCCGCGGCCCCGGTGCTTTACAATCAAAACTACAGTCATGGAGGAGGAGGTAACAGAGCTCTTGGCACCCGGCGGCCTCGAGTCTGTTGTCATAACCGTCCTACGTGGTCGAGACGGACGCCGCATATATATCAATTTCACCGGACTCAGCACGATGGTGTCAAATGGACGCTTTTCTCACGTCCAGATCAACGGAAATGCAGCAGTTTCGGTCCTAGAATGGGTACTTGGCTGTTTAGGATCCCAGGCCGAAGCAAAAGACGAAGAGGTACACGTAGAAGTATCCTACCTGGAGGATCTCTCTTCCCATGACGTTTCATGGGCACTCCAAACGGTCCGCGACATCCCAAATGTGGTAGAGCTCACGTTGCGACCCAATGCAGAAGATTGGGAGCGTGAAGCTGCTCTGCTGCAGTCGCTCAGCTTGCCATGCCCGGAGGATTCGTCGCGAGAACATGAGTGCCGGTGGCCGTTCCACCAATTGCAAATAGTCACGCTTGGAGGCACCTACTCCCTCATCTCCATCTTTATCCAAGTAGTGCGAAGACGACTCGGTCTCGACAACACTCTCGGGCCCCGCATATCTGCTCACTCATATCCTCCACCAATTAAGATTGTCTATGTACGTCCGTCATACGATGCCTACAATTCTTTTAGTACGTCGGAGCTCGATGAGCTTGATGAAATAATTGGAGCAGGAGGTGGGAATGTGTACTGGTTGTCGAAACTGTGGAAGGATTGGCCCAAAGATATCCCACACGATCAACCCAACCCTGTACTAGATATGTTCCCATAAACGCCTAAGGGGTTTCCCCCCTTCCACGACTATTAGGAATGTAATGGCTCTGGTTTAAATGGTTGACGACCCCTCCGCTTGGCTTCTCTTCACCCTGCTTATCTCGAACTTGAAGTATTAGAACAACCCGATCTCTCAAGCATGGATTCAATTCGCTGGAAGCTCAGCGATCAGCGATCGAGGTCTGAGTGTATCGAAGGGGCGTAGCAGGGATCACCAGTATCAATGAAACGGTTTCTCTCCCAATAGGACAAGCAGTCCATATACAAATTTGTCTGGGAGGGAAGGATATCCCGCCGGGACGCGTATACATACCAAGACGGCCGGGGAGATGTGTAATCCAACCTTGGCCCAGGCTTTCCCCTCCTCGCATCTTCGGTTCTTTCCGCACTGGGGACGCACTGCGAACATGTCTAATTCATTTCTTGAGGGGAAAGCCAAGTGCATGACTGTGGAACAGGTACAACAGGCATCGTGGCTAGGTTCAAGAGCTCCTCAGCAGTTTACATTTCAAACTTTAACGGTCCCTGTAGTACTCGACACGAGATCCACCGCACATACTCCGTCGATCGGGATATACTGTTTCGTAATCACCTTGATGACCTCTTGTGCCACCATTCCGCCCATCAATGCAGCGGTGGTCGGCAGCTCTGCAGCTGGAGCTCGAGACCTGACGAAATCGGCACTTTAGGATCTGAACGGTATTTGTCGCTGACAACCCTGTGACTTACACTTCTCCAATAGCGTTGGTAACGTGCTCCCACAATGTAATCTCCTTTGGCAACGCTTCCTCGTCTTCGTCCGCACCGGTCATCGCGGAGTCCTCTGGTTCAGGTTCCGGAGCCCAGCCTGTTGCGGTCAACCGAGCCTTGACCCAAGCTGTCATTTTAGCACGATCGGATTCGTCTCCAGCCTTGGGTAACCGTCCGTTCTCCCCTTCGAATGCGTAAAGAGCGCAAAGAGAAAGGTGTGTTGCGACTCCCGACGGTGCCATTTCACGGGCCAATGCTGTTTAGATGAAGGGATTCGTTAGCAGCGATCTCAACCCCCCAGGGGATGATACCTCACTTAGTGCCTCCACATCATCCGCCAACCCAGTCCACTTCCTCCCGCGAATCAACCTCAACGCATGTGCGTTCTTCACGAAGTCATCGACCATCGTCAAAGCAACAGAGCCACTGCCAGTTCCGGCACCTCCGGACTCGATTCCTCGTAGGATGTCAGTAAACCGGGCCTTGTCCTCGGCGGCCTGCTCTTTATATAACCGCTGCAGGTGGATGTACGACTTGGTATCGGACTTCATGTCTGGCAATGTTGCTGACAGCGGAAGGGTGTGAGGAGGTTGGGAGGTGTAAATTTGAAGTGCGTGAACCAGGTGGAAGAATGGGTCTGACTGCACGACGGATATCAAAACCCAGAATGAGAGAGTGATATGCAAATATGGAAACTAACATTCGCGTTGAGGCTCTTCGTGGATGGGTCGTTAAATAGAGCATCGATTTCAGATGGAACCTTGACGTTTGGCGACATGTCAGGCAAACGGCGACTCGAATTTGGGGCTTAAAACTTACAACAGTATTGGTCCACGCCTTATACGCCTGAGCAACAGCCTCGTCAAAATTCTCTTCATCGTCCTTCTTCTTCATCTTTAAGATCCTTTGCTTGAATTCCTGTTTCTCAGCATAGGTGCTGGGAGCTTTCCCTGCGTGCTGCAGATAGTCCTCTTAACTCCGGAGCCAAATCGAGGACAGCGAGACTCACGTCGTTCTTCCACTCCTGAAGGACGCGGACAAGAATGACGACAAATGGGATGTGACCATGGTCTGTAACATCCATCTTGTCGAAGTTCAAGGAGAACGCATGGGCGAGGAGGGACGGGAATGGTTTGTCGATTCTTAAAGAAGCCGCATTATCCGAATGCGTCGTAATGACTACGGATGGGATATGGTCAAGCTGTGGTTGAGAGGAATCAGAACTATTTGTAACTCACTCGGGTGTTCCTTGAGCTGAATGCCAAAGTCCGCTAGGAACCCTGACGTCCTGACGACAATAAGTGGAGGGGACACAGTCTGCGGATCCACTGCATCAGCGGTTGCCGGATCCCAGATCAGGGCGGTAGCCCTTTCGAGAATCCTTTGAGGGATATTTTCCGCAATGATGAGGGAGAATTTGTGTAGATAGGTCGGGTCATCGTCGAGTATACTTGCCAGTGACTATATTCTACGATCAGTGACGACGAACTCGGCGGGCACGATAGGAATGATTTCATACTCTCGTCTCGGCATGGGCAGCGACACTATCATTCAGCTCCCCGAGAAACTTAATAGCCTCTTCTGCTTTGTTTTTCCCCAAGCTTTCGCTTAATAATTTAATCGGATGTTGAGCAATCGGCGAAGTGAGAAATCCATGCAAAGACACCTACGTCTCTAAGAAGAAATTCGCGCCAAGATCCTTTCCCTCAACCACCCCATCGTTTAATATGGTAAATGCGCCGATTCCGGGCAAGACAAGATTCTTCAGGATTGAAGTAGCGGTTGGAGATGCCCCCAGTACAAGGATGTGCGCAGATTCAAGGGCAGATTGTCCAGATGCCGCCCACAACCTAGCCACAGCGGTTTATGTTGACATAATTACGACGCGACGCGTTTCGCGGCTTGGTCAGCACCCAGCCCGAGAACTTGTCAGTCATCGAACTGACTCACCGAAGTTGGCG
Organism: Tulasnella sp. 424; assembly: GCA_019633425.1. Taxonomy (NCBI): domain Eukaryota; kingdom Fungi; phylum Basidiomycota; class Agaricomycetes; order Cantharellales; family Tulasnellaceae; genus Tulasnella; species Tulasnella sp. 424. The sequence goes on from WSUB01000160.1 coordinate 58,997, forward strand.
GTCATATCTTCGCTCCTTGCTATCTGGCAGGCCACTAGACATTACACAAGTGGTTAGCCTCGACATCAATACAAATGGGCAACAGATGGTGATTACGGGAGCCCCGTGGTCTCGAGCACTGGAGATAATTGCACAGTGGCAGATTCAATGTCTTGCGACTCTTTCATCTTCGCGTCCTCTTTCAACGAAATGCGCGGTTGAAGCGGTTCGTCTACCTGCGGATGGGGAACGGGTGGTGATGGTACCTGCAAATCCGGAAGATCGTTGATTGGCAGGGCAACTTCGTAAGATAGGTGTTCCAGAGTAGCAGCGACACGGTAGTTTGCCTCTCGTTGTAGGGTGTATGCGAGCGGGCTCTGGGAGGCGGGCGGATTACGAAGTGGACTAATGAAGGTCCTGACCGTGGAAAGGCGAATTCGAACAAGATGACACACCAGACCCTCCCGGGCCTCTGGCACGGGACGGGACCGCGACGGCCTGGTTAAATCGTAGGGCTCGTCTTAGGACTCGATGGTCAACAGCTTTGTAATACTCGTGTGTGAACGCTCTTTCGCCGGGTTCATTCTTCCAAGTTGTGGGCAAGGGCGCCGTCTTTCTCTCTTGGGGCTACCCACTCTTCGGCGGGTTTTTAACATCAGAGCATTATTTTTAACACTAGTTAGACAGTAATATCAAGCTTTGGAAACATCGTGGCCCGTTCGAGCAACCGCTAAGCATTCTTCCTCAAGTCCCTTGACACGCACGACTTCAATTCCGGCCTCCATGAGCTTCCGTTGACCTTCACACTCGACGAAATCCTTCGGCTCGGCTACCCCTACAAAGCAGCGCCTTATCTTGGCCTTTACTAAGGCATCCACACAAGGCGCTAGGCCCGATAGTCGGACAGAGCAAGGTTCGAGCGTCGTGTAAACGTCCGACAGAGCTAGCAGGTCGTCGATCGATACCCGTTCCCCTCCAATCTCCACAGCCGACAGCGTGTAGGCTTTTGTAAGAGCGTTGGCCTCAGCATGGGTGTTTCCGGGAAGTTCTCTGGAGAATCCTGTGGAAAGAATGTCTCTGTTCTCCCCGGAACCTTGCGAAGCAACGGGGAGGGCTGAGGCGATATTCAGGTCTACACCCGGGATGATGATGAGGCATCCAACGCAGAAAGCTGTAGGAGTTGGTTCGCATTTCCTAGCTTCGTCCAACGCGAGTTTAAGATACTCGACGTGAATGGGATCGTCTTTTACCCAAATGAGGAGTCAGTTCAGTAACTTGAACAAGGTTGCACTTGGCTCACCACTCGGACGATATGCAATTTCAACCTTTTTAGCCATGTCCCACTGAACAAAGTGCCGATTTTCTAAGCAGTGGCGTATATTCCCGGGAATTTGGTGTCGGGCTGGTCGAGGTAAGCATTAGAGTCCCACGAAACGGCATCACGTTCAAAAGGCACAACACGCAATAGATACAGCGGACTATCGGAAAGCGCCGAACAAATTATAGTAGCGTCTAGCAGAATATCCGGACCAGCTTGAAATCGGTCGTTGGTATTACTCGGATCCTTGCTCTTCATCCAGAGCGTCTTCTAAGAGTTCCTCTTCCGCCGGCTTGCTGTACTCCCAACCCGGGAACGACATCACATAGATAGTCCCATCGGCGCAGCCGACCACGACTTCCTCATGCGACAGAGCCATGCTCATTGGGTTCAACCCAGGAGTTGCGAGACCTTTGAAGTCAGGAGGCAATCTTCCGATTCCCGGTGTGCCCTCTGGTGCTGGTCCGTCCGCCAACATCGCCCATGCCCCGCCGATGGTGGCAATATCCGTGGTCAGGTCCATTGACATATCAGAAGGCGTAACGGGCTCCGGTTCGTCTTCCGTCGGGGTACCTGGCTTTCTCCGTTCCTTGTAGGTCGAGAGGAAAATCTGAACAAACCCTATTAGTCAATAATAGCTTATGCAGGTCCAACTGGACTGAGTTCTCTGGACATACCCGACGGTCTGCTCCCGCCCGTGTACTGAACCTAGTCGCAGTAGTTACTCTTCGCTTCAACGGATCGACTGCGCCGACAGCAACATCAGGCGTCTCAACGACGGACAAGAGTTTAGGAGGGGCGGTCATAATTGAGGTTGGTTCCGTATCGGCCAACCCATTCACGCTCCTTGGACTCATCCCAAGTCTCGAGGCAGCGGATGCGCGTGGAGATGCTCCTGTTCGGCTGGGGGTAGTAGCACCTAAAGACTTCCTCGAGGTGAGCGGTGAACGCATGGATGTTGCCGTTGAAGGCCTTCCTGCAACTGAATGGCGAAGACTGCTTGAAGTGGGCGATGGCGTGTTCTCAGTGGTTGGTGTCAGGATTTCGGATTTTTTATCCTTCGCCTTCTTATTCTCCTCCCACTCTAAGTGCAGGATCACGTTCTTGGTGGCGCACTGGGAAAACCGCTCAGTAACTCGCTATGGAGGATTAAAAACTAACTCACGGTCATTTGCCTGCCCTTCGCAGCGAACCACCTTCATTGACGATCCAGTCAGTCAATCTTGAGCCAAAGCAAGCGGGAAGCCCCCCCAAAATACGACGTACTGAAGCATGTTATTCGCGCCAACACCAACTTGACTCAGACGAGCAGAAGTGAGTGGATCACCAGCGGCAAGTTCATTCAACTTGAACTGAGAAATCATCTCCTTACGCCCTAGTAAACACAGATCATTGATGAGAACGGCTTCGAACGGAACGTGGAAGTGGTGCTTACGGATCGAGAATGTTCGGACGATGCCATCCACGGTGACCCCCACGACCGTTTCGTCATCGACGATTTGCACTCCAATGTTGAGGTTGGTCTGTTGTCCAAAGCGAACAATTTTCTGCCCAGCTCTCCAGTCCCTATGGGGCGACAGTTAGTCCTGGAACGCGGCATATGAAATACTCATGAGAAACTCACCAGCAGACAATAGCTTTGTCAGCACCGGCACTGACCACGTATTTCTTGGAGATCGCCACGCTTCGAATGCCGTACAGATGTCCCTGAAGCGTCTGCAGTTGCGTCCAAGTGACCGTCGAATACACCTGTACGCGACCAACGTCGTGGAACCCGGCGACAAGCACCTCTTCCTCCGGAAGGAAGTCCAAGCAAGAGATAGCCTTCGCCTTGAGGCAGTGTGTTTCCTTCCCTGCGGCGACGTCCCACACTCGAATCGTTTCGTCGTATGAGCCCGAGATCAGACGGTTGCCCTTGAAGATTAGAGTCGTGCAGAAATTGGTATGACCGCGGAGGAAACGAACGGATTGAGCAAGGCCGAGCGCGAAGTTGCGTTCCCGGTGATGTAAAGCTTTGTACAACGGTTCCCTGACAAACATCATCTTAGGGCCGCGTCAATAGGGAGGAGCCGGAGAATCGAACGCACCATTCATTTGCATCTCGTGGCCATTTCAGGGGAACAGGATCACTCCACGTTAGTTCAAGGCAGTGCTGTCTCCATATTGAAGGATGATGGACCACGGCTTGCCAAGCCTTGGAGACGCACTCCACTTCTAGGAGTTCGGGGATAGTAAGATAGGACAAAATCTTCGCGCTAAGCTCTTGAGGGAGCATAGCAATGATGTCCAACGTCGAAGCAGCATACTTCTCCAGGAGTCGGATCATCTGGGAAATGTCTCCTGGGAGACAGGCTAAAAGTAACAGAAAATTAATTTAGAACGCTTTTCTTCCGAAAAAGGAGTGTGCTTACAGTCCAAAATGAGATGGATTCTGAAACGAGGCACAAGCACAAATGAGACGCAATATAACGGAGCGCTGAACGAGGAGACACTCACAGTCGCATACGATCTGACAACCGCAAACTCCTGACCACCCTTTTAACCTCGGCTTCATCGAATGAGCCCCGGCCATCGCCCCTCAAGGCAGCGATATCAAATACACCCCCGCCTGCAGTTATGTCTAGTTGCATTTGACTTCGATGCCTCTGGAATCAAGTTTTAGCAAGTTTATATAAGAAGCCCAGCGAGAGGAGGGGGTTCGTACCCGCTCGGTAAACAAGGCTTCCCTGTCCCTCCCCGCACGAATCTCCAAGTCCCTCATTGTCTTACGTTCCGACTCGACTTGTACGCGCAGAAGACGGAGTTCTGCTTGTAATGCATGCAGTTGAGATGCCGCGGACGCCTGAGACTGCTCCAAAAGTCGCTTATAATGGATCAGTTTGCGCATGAAAGTATGTCTCAGTTCTTCGAAAGCTTCTTGCAACTGTTCAGAAAAGTTAGCCCCTGACGAAGCTGAACCCAGGTTATGTTGAAATCGCTCACGTCTTCGTCGAACTCATTTTCATCCACGTCCGTGATCATATCCAGTGTCATGTCCCCACCATCCGTGGTACCGCCTTCATTGACATACCCGTACCCGTTCTGTCCATAATCATAGTCGTCATCTCCGTACAGCCCGGGACCCATTGAACGCGTAACGTAGGAAGCATCACCAACCGAACGACCACTCCGGCTTCTCGGCGGACCTTTGTGGCTTCCATTTGGAGGGTGCAGTGTGCCCGATGATGTCCACGGCACGGCAGGGCCACTTAGCTCCAGGGACGCTGACGAGTCCGGGCGGGCTTGTAGCGCTGGGACGATGGTCGCAAGGGGAGGCCTTGTTGGCTTTGATGGTGTGGACTTGGGTGTTTCGTGTGGATCCGACCTATGCACGACGACGCCGGGAGTTTGGGGAGTCGAAGTCTTTGGCGAGAATGGAGGGGGCCCTTGCTTGATCGGCGTTGCGATTGCTCTAAATTGCGCTGGTGAAATTGCAGCTCCGGTATGTAGCCGCTTCTCGTTGGCAGGGCTTTGATTGGGAGTGGACATGGTCCGGGTTCGGGCTGGAGTGGTCTGGCGAGCTGGAGTGTTCGGAGACGGCCTAGTTGCGGGAGAAACGACCGTAACCGATTCCATCGAAGCGCGAGGGCCGCTACGAGCAATCACCGGAGATTTTTGTGGTTCTACAGTCTTCGTGGAAGTGAGGTTCACTGACGAACTTCGTTTCGGCTTGCCTGCCGCTGACGGTGGGGCACCTTTGCCTTTGAGCCCAGTCCCATTCACACCCACGCCAGACATGCTGTGCATGGAAGTCGTTCGCATACTTCGCATGGAGCCGGCCACGGAGTTTGTTCGCCTGGAGCCGTTGGGTCCAGGTCGAGCGTTCGCGTTGGCTACCGGAGGAGGCTTTGTGGAAGACATGGCCAGCTCTGAAGCCTTCCCACCAAACGACGAAGGGGGTCCGGTCCGTCGAGATGCTTGGGAACGCGAAGGGATTGAAGTTGCCAGTTTTAAATTGGGGTTCGAGGGGACAGGGGTCGCGTCCGGAGAACGAGAAACTTGATGAGGCGAAAGAGGAGACAGGGGGCTGGTGGGAGACGCTACGCTATTACGGAGACTTGATCGAGATGGTTGCTGTCGCGACATACGCTCTAGAGGCGGCCGGGGTCAGCTGGAACGACGTCAAGCTGAGAAATCGCCTTTCGAAGAATACACACAGATCGAACGAAGGCAGAGTTTTCCCAGGTGGGATAGCTATTCAGCTACGTTGTCAATACGCTGTCCATGACATAACTCCATCAGCCCACCATTCAGGGGTGTAATTTAGTGCACCCACCGATAGCCCAAAAGTACGCTCGGTTCAGTGAACGCTGTCAAGAGCAATCTAAGTGTGGGAGAACGTTTGGAAAATGTTGATGATGGAGAATTTAGCCTCTGCAAGAAGCGGAATGAGTTATGGTCGACCTTCCGCAACACGAGGTGGCATACTTACAGCAGAAGGCTAGCGGAGGTACGTAATCGAAGAGCTGGAACGAGAGAACGAGACCGAAAATGACGATAAATATCCGAGAATAGTTTTAAACCGAGGCGTATTCCTTGTTGAGAGATAAAGATTGGAGGTTCCGACGCGTTTTGCAAAAACGGGCGCGTTTATTTTGTTGGCAGGCTGGTTGGTGACTGTGCCTGGGGCGAAATGCGAAAACTGCCAGGCAAGCGACTTGAAACCGTCCTTTTGCGAAGAAGAAAGCAAGAGAAGCAGAGGATTTGAAGACTTTAGGAGGGACAATGCCGAGGGAGGAAAGCTGGGTCAAAGGTGGTCTGAACTACAAGCAATAACAACACGACCAAATCACGGCTTTTGTTCAAGTGGCAAATCTCCGTCATGTTACAGCCTTACTAACGCAACGTCTCAACAAGCAGGCATACATGAGCCATATTCTACATCTTATGATACAGTCCATATTACAGAGTTAAAAAATACAGTAAGTGATTGGATATGAGCGACCCGCGCCTGGTTCAGTTAGACAGCCATCGCGACACCCATAAGCAGAGGCCACATCAGATACATCAAGCTCATCATCCCAAGCCCTGCATCAGCAGGCCTCTGAAAGCGAGCTGAGCCACCGTTATAGTTCGGTCGTAGGGTAGCTGTTTCCTGTGCCCCGGGAGGCGTGTTCCAGGTTAGGTTTGGTGGAGTATACGTTGTAGTTGGCATAGCGGTGATTCCAGGAGTGGATGCCAATGTCGATGACAGACTGGTAGTTGAAGTGGAGTTTGACACGTTTTTGACGTCTAGCTCGTTAACCTTCTCGTCGGATGCTTTTGAATTCTTATGTGAAGGTTTGTCCTGTCGGTAGTTCGGAGAGCCAGTCAGACCGGTGATGGTGAACTTCGCGGTGTATATCGGGGTGCGGCCCTTCTGAGCCGGAGTGAAGCGAATGTAGCTTTGAAAAGAGCACATTTAGAGAAGTCGGACGAGGTGCCAGCCTTTCGAAGGACGTACTAATTCGAGCCATCGGCACCAAAGTCCTTCTCGATTCGGATCTTAGCAGCTTCGTCGGTGGGCTTGATGCCCTCGGCCAGCGTTGAGACCAGATTCTAGATGGAAAAAGCACGTCAGCGAAACCAATCGAAAACACCCATCAGATGACTCTCGACTCACTGCGTCATTATCCAGGAAAAGGTCCACTCGAAGTAAACCCAACTTATCGAGATGAGGAGAATGGCTGTCATCCTTCCAGCGGATGACGACGTCCTGACCGGCAGGGATAACGCTTTCTTGAGTTGGGAAAGTAGGATAGAGAGAAGCATAGACCATGGGGAGCGCTGCCAGAGCACCGAGGAGAGACTTCATAAGCATATTGAAGGGGGGAAAGGGGAAGGGATATTAAATAAAGTGAGAGAGGAGAACGCGAGTGTGAAACCGAAGGGTTCACCGATGTCGCTTTGGCGGGTACATATACGCAGGTAACTTCGACCATCGTCATCCGGTCGTCTGAGAGAAAGCTTGGAACCGAGGCTAGTGGCAAAAATGCCTGTTATTTGTTGACGTGCGCCCCTTGCAAGGAACCGCAAAATGCGACAATCCAAATCTGCCTCCGCCCGCCCGAGTCGAAATTACAAGTGCGTGCCATCAGCCGTCAGCGGTGCAGCTCGGATGACCTCGCTTCCCATTCGCAAGAAGACGCGCGGGTGCCAGCGTTTTTCATTAGGAGGTTGAAGGGCGGCCGGCCAACACGCGGCACCATCCGACGGGGCCGATATCGAGAGAAACATTCGATTGTACATTCCAGTTGGCAAATTCAGTATACGACAACAAGGAAAGGGAAAAAAAGGACAGAATTTCGTGTCGAAAGCAGTTTGGGAGAGAGTAGCAAAAAAAATTTCACCGGGAAACACGACGAGCAAGCCATAAAGAAGTCGGGGAAAAGAGGAAAGGAATACAAATTTGTTAAAACGATGAACACGAAAGGAGTGGAAGTGGGCCGCGCGCTCTAACGACAGCCAAGGGGTGGACACGAGTCGGGGCCCGAAAACAACAAGGAGAATAGAGGGAATAGATTTACACTTCAGAACCAAGCAGGTATAGGACTTCGGGGCAAAAGATCATAAAATGGGGGGTGTTGATTGTCGGTCGTCGCCTTGATTTGGCGGTTTACAAAGTATTGTGGTATTCGTGCACAGGTTTCCGTGTTGCGCGTTCATAAGTTCATTTCCTTAATCCATGTCCATATTAATTGGCATTCCCGCACCACCTTGATGCTCGTCGCTCTCCTCATCGACATCCAGGGAATCGTCCGCCTCGTCCCTCTCGTCTAGGATATCAAAGTCTGACGTGTCGCCGTTCGACCTCCGCTTCGCGCCTCCGACAGCTCCTCTTCCGCTCGCAAGGGAAGGGGAAACCGACGTGGGGTACGTCCCAACGCTGCCGTACGAGAACGCCGAAGACTTGTCCAAGTATCCAACATCGTCGTAGTCGTCATCCATCATATCATCCTCTTCCTCCATGCCACCTCGGATGCTGCTGCGCGTGTACGATGATGAAACGGAGGACGATGTTCGAGTGTGCCTGTGGTGCCCAGCTCGGTGACTCGTGTTGAGGGTGGCTCCGCCACGGGCGTAAGGGGGTGCATGCATCGCGAAAGATGACTGGAACGACTGAGAGTTGCCTCCAAAGCGGAAGGAGTGGTCTAATGGACTTGTCGGGGACAATGGCTGGGCCGGAATGGCGCCGATGCTTCCATAATAGAAACCTGATTCACCGTCGGCTCCGAAGGTTCCGCTTGAGGCATTTGGCGAGGGCGACCTCTTCGTCGCGTTGTCACTGACAGGGGGCTTGGGCCTAAACGACAACATCGATGATGTGGGAAGCGACATCGCCGACGGGCCATTTAACGCGCCCTGCGCAGAGTCCGAGGGTTCTGAACCGTCCTCGCTAGAATCCTCCTGCTTGACCTGGGAGTTAGGTGTCCACGGACCGCTGGAGGTCTTTGCCTTGGTCACAGTCAAATTCGAGCCCTTTGTACCGGGTGCAGGGACTTTGGTGGAAGGAGCGGCAAGCATGCCACCGGACAGATACGATGGCCAGAGTGCTCGGTCATCAGGTAACGATGTGCCCGTACTGACGCTGTCTTCGCGAGGCGTTATATGGGACAATATCGCAGCAGCCTAATCGGGGAATTGACACAAATGAGATGCCGGCCAGGGACAAGGCTCCTCGCGCCTCGGCTCACCTCGAGGAGCTGAACTTGCTGATGCTTCGACAGAAGGAACTTGCTTGCTTCTCGCCATGCAGGAGAATGTTCCCAGCGATGTTTAAGGAGGCAATTGGGATGACGGTAAACCTGCGCCATCCAATGGTGAGTCTTTGCGATGATTCGATTCATTCGGTCGAGGCTCAGTTCCCACCTTGGAACAAGTCTCGCATCGGTAAATCACGCCTTTTTTCCTTCCCGAGCCCGTATTCGGAGCCGAATCCTCATCGTTCCCATCCCCCGAAGGGTCACTGCTCTGCTTCTGAATCAGCTGCTGGACCGAGCGAACCGGTGGTGTGGTTGTCGGAGGCGATGATGAGAGTGACAGCGAAGCTGCGGCTGCACTGAGACCGGAGTTGCTCCTAAGATTTTGCGTAGGGAAGGAAAGGAAATGGGAAGAATGGGGGCAAAAGGAGCGCATGCACAACAAGCATCAACACCAACACATGATTTTTGCGCGATTGCGCATTTTCCCATTTAGTCAGCCCTTGCACGTCCCGACGAAAGGAAAAAAGGAGAGCAGTGAGTTAACTCACACTACAGAGGTATCCCGAATGAGATCATTAGCGGCCGAGGCTTGAATCGTGGCCGCAGTCGCTTCACTTAGTCTGCGCTTGGTCTGGCTGGCGGAGGATAGACGACGTGCCTTGGGTTGTGTTGCCGAAGCAGTCATCCCACGGCCATTATGTGCAGGAACGACTCGGATTGCCGCATTGGTAAAAGTTGGAGACGTGGAAGAGAGAGGAGAGGAGATGGGAGTGTTGGTGCTTCCAACGGGCGGAGGGCCACTGAGGGCTGTGGTCGAAGGGGCTGGCGGTGGTTGCTGGCCGGAACGAGAGATAGAGGTGGTCGGAGCTGCACGAGGAACGGACCGAGACTGGGATGTTGACGACGATGCGGCGAGAGACAAAAGGGAGAGTGCGGCTACGGGAGCGTTGCTGTCACCGTCGGTGGGCGGCATGGCGGTAAGGGGTAGGAGGCCCAAGGTGCGTGGTGGGTTGGCGGAGGGAGAGGCTTTGTGTATACTGGACAAAATTTCAAGGTGGACTGCTTCAATGCGAAAGACCTCGTCGCAGTCTGATAAGAAATTTCCACTTGAGCGACGAGTCCAGACAGAAGGAAAGGGACGTCGAGCCCACCGATGATCTTTCTTCAAATAATAACTCCTATAATCCTACACACGTAGCGCTCTAGACAAGTATCGGATGGGGTCAAGTATGGGGTGGTTGGAGGGTCAAAAGGTATGGTGCAAGGATTGCTCGTAAGGGCGGGAGAAAATCTGAAAGACGGAGCCTGGTCGACTTTTCGTGTCGGTCTCCTTCGAAATTTCTGACAAAGCCGTCGGACTTTGAACTTGTTGCGCTTCTCACCGGGCTTCTAACCACGGCAACACTCCCCGGCCCTCCGCTGTGCCCTCGAATGCGAGTCGCAAACTAAAGTGTCCGAGCGCAAATTTTGGAGTGAGATCTCGCTGTCAGCGGCAAAAGGATCCTTGGTTGCTTCCGTCAAAGAACAAGGCAATTACGCAATTGACTGGGAACCTGCCCTCGTGGCAGACGTGACCGTCGTCTATATCATTTAACCCCAAGCGTAGTTATACGTTTAGCTTTTATTGACAAACCTCGAGAGATCGTCAATTATAGTGCCCTTGGACAAGGACGCCGCCGCAACGCAATTGCACCAACGACCAGGGGTCTTCTCAGCTCTAGTAGTCGAAGTTTGCAAGAGGAATTAACAGTCCAGCTTCGAGGCATGTGCGCCCCTTCCCTCGGTTATATTACACTCCCAGTATGGTAGGAGTCCTAAGCGACTTCGAATTCTCCCTCAGATCTGGTCAAGCTTAGATGGACAGCACAGGGTTTCTGGACAAGAGTCTGCAATACGCAGGGGGAAGGTGGAGCCAAGCCATTCAAAGCAACCGGAATCCGCCCCAGTTTTCTAAACCACAGTTAGAGCTATAATAAAGCGGTGGAGACAGGACAGCAAAACAGTGGGGCAAAGATGGTAAGTTTAAAGCAAGGGGGCGATTTTGAGAGTTGCGATCAGGATGTGCATATCTTCTTCCTTGTGACATGTGCAGGTACGTATGCAGGTGGGACTTCCCTCAATTGGTCCATTACCGGAGTGAGAGGTGGCCATGATGGCAAAGATCGCATTACTACGCTAAGCGTGAATACACAACATTCTGCTAGCATGCCGTGGCATTTGGGCCTCAGAAAACCAACAATAATGCAGCTTTTTTTTCATCGGCCCCACGTCGGCCCGCCCTTCTCCTCGTCCCAAACCACTGCCAACTCTCCTTCCTTCGGCGTGGATGAGCGGTTATACATATTTAGCGTTACTCCATCGATAGAACGGATTTCGGTTATAGTCGCAAAGTTGAATATTCGGCTCGGCATCGGCCAGATGGCACGTCGGTTGCTAGGCGAAATTTCGAGGTCGTGAACCTTGAGGGTAGTATGAAGAGATTTGGCGAACCGTATTCGGACCATGTGCAGTATCTCCTCGGCAGTTACGTGCGCGTAACTAACACTTAGTCTCCTCAGTGAAGGAAGCAACGGCACGGCATTCTGGCTACTCGGGACGCTCGGATCCGACAGGACGTCCATGATCCCTCGACTATTTTCAGGGTTTGAAGTGCAGATATCAGTGACGCAGCGAAGGCGACGCAAGGTCGACATCAATTCGGGATCTCCAATGCCGCCGTCAAGGTCAAGTGTCACCTCCAGCCCTTCCTGGTCCAGGTTCTCTAGAACCCGCTCCACCCAACGCAGTGAGGATGCGAAAGGGGCATAATACACATGAACGTCGAAACGGGGGGAGTCATCGCTGTTGCCGAGGCTACGCCAACGGGTGACAAAGGGTCCCGCATAAAACTTGGAGGATCCGTTCTTCTTGTGCAGCTCTAGAAGGAGCGGCTCAAATGATCTGAGAGACTCCTCCAAGTGAACGAACCCTCGAATTCCGGAGTGTAGTCTCCTTGTATTGAGATTTCTTGGCAATGGGGAGCTTCGATGTGACGGAGGAGGTGGTCCAGGGCAGAAAATCCCAGGGACTTGAGCTCCATTGACCGAAGCTGAAGAAGTCGGATTGTAGGAGGGGACGGGGTTTCGGATAGCTGGATTTCAAGATCGGTCACTTTGAGTATTTCAAGGCTAGGGTTATTTGCCAGCACCTCGAGGAAGAGATCCGTTGTCATCGACTCTCCAACATGCCCTTGAAGCTTCAAACTCTTCAGTTTGCGAAATGAGGAACGATCCCAGTGGATTGCGACGCTGTGTAGATCGAGGTGTTGGACGCTGTGGGTTTCCCCACCGAGGAGATGGAATGATGGACGGCCTCCAAAAACGTTACCGAGTCGGACGGTCTCTATGAGCGAAGCAGCGGAGGCGAGGTACTGAGGCACAGTGTCTGGGGAGTATATCTCCAGCCATACAATTTTCCATCGATCGCGGGTATGGCCTAACAATTGGAGAAACCGCTCAAGAGCTTGGTAACTCCAATTATCGGCGCGCGATCGATACAGCAGTGAATCCACGTCGCAGTGGACGATTAGGGGAGCGTTGCACGATCTAGTGATGTTTGTGTCGTTCACAGACCATGGGAAAGTTGAGGATATGACGACCCAAAAGCTTGCTGTGGCGTCCAGAAGATTCCTCCAGCTGGTCGAGACGAGTCGAAGCGTGCAGAGGTCCATCATGTACGATATGCAGGTCCCGTCTCGATATAGTGATTTGTGATCCACGCTCGGGAGAAATGATTGGAATATGATTAGGATGACTTCCGGTGGTATGTTGATGATGCTCCACCGCGGTTTCCCGCTGGGCGACGGACCAGAACGACTGGAAGGGTCAGTGCCCGAGCGTTCGACCGGTACGAGAGAACAGTCTGCTGCGGTGGAACTAGTAAAAACCGCGAGTTTAGATCCAGGTTTGAGAGCTGCGAGTTCCTACATACTGAAGATTTCCTGTGGAATCTGCTGAGTCTCCCATCCGGGCAGGCGAGATTTTGGACGAAGCGGAGGAGTAATGCGACTGTGGGAAATAACCTGATTTTCAGCGGTGATGTTCTGGGATCCTGCAGCCGGTTCTGGGAAATAGGGGGTTCAGAGGCTAGTTGTGAGTCAGACCCTCTCAGTGTTTGTTCCCCTTTTTTACTTAGACTAATTGGCGACTATCGCCGAAGATTCCTTCGATAAATCGGCTTCGCCGAACACACAGTCCCCTCCCAAACAGCGCGTTAAGCCAAACGGGGGGGGGGGGACTACTCTTAACCGGTCGTCTAGGTTCCTCCGAAACGGAGTAGCAGAATTCTCAATTAACGTTACAATATTAATGTTGGCCGAGTCCGCGGCCAACGGCGACCTTCATCCACCTCCCCCCCCTTTGTGACCCAGTTTACTTCTTCTCAATCGGACTGTGATCGGATTTATTTTCAATCCGTGCTAGATATCAGTCAAAGCCTCATTGTCGGCCGACAATTGACCACGCCCAATTGATTGTCGTGTAGAGCCAAACCCGTTCTGTAGCGTGCTGTGCACGCCTACATAAGGCAACGAAGTTGTTCCATGGGCTGCATATTCCACTCGCATGGAGGAATGAACCGCGGTCATGAAACCAACGTCGCCGACCCACTAAAAGCCCACGAGCGGCTTCGTCGCATATTTCATATGATCATGATGGTGGTATACTTAATGCGCCCGATACCAAAAAAAAGGGGGGGATTGCATGCCTCTTGTGATGTCATGAGCAACTTGGAGCAGCCCAGACGAGCCAACCGTGTCCGATAGTGGACGACCCACCTCTCGCAGGACAATCCTAACGAGAATCCGGTGGCAAAGCCTTTCCGATAGAGTTCTGACTTGTTCGGTGTCACTTTAGCGAGCTTGAACGCGCGCTTGCTATTGACACTCTTCCTCCACACACCCAAGACTTAGGCCTTCAGATGTTGTCCAATTGGTACTCATATGATCCCCCTCCTCAAAGTGTACCATATGGGTCACTCACTCCATCCCTCGATGTGCTGCGCGGTGTCATAGAACCATGCTTCATTAGTCCTCTTTTCATGAGCGGTCCAACTGGAAAGTTGCAGGAGGTCAGTGAAGTCTAGTTGGTTATGGATGGCGTGCGAAGCAGGTCCTAGAGAACGGAGTTAACCGATCAGACTATCTCCTACATTCTTCAGAATCCATTGCTTCAATATATCAAACGAATAGGACATATGTAGCGTTCTCGCATAACCGAATAACAATGTAGTTGGGATAGGTTGAGGGAGAGGCGATAGGGATCGGAAGATGATTGGGACAGAGAGTGAGCTATTCAACCAGCAGACCATACAGCTACGAAATACGTGTGCCGCGAGCAAGACTTCGACTACCGTCTCAAGTCAAATATCGATCTCACTGAATCTCGAAGGCCACCAGGAACATAGAATACGGGCGTTAGCAGCTTGGCCCGAAGCGTAAGAGGCATTATGTGTATCCCCTATTTGTTCGAAGATTTCTGCGGCTTCTGTATAAGGGTCAACTGCGTCCCTATTGTTGCGCTGGTCGCGGTGCACGTCGCCAAGGCCCAACAGAGCGTGAGCTCTGCCGGATTGGTTCCCGACATCGATACAAATTTGCAAGGCTTCGGAGAAGAAAGCGATGGCCTTGGGGTACTCGCCCCGAACCCGAAGCAACTCAGCCAGTCCCCCAAGAGCTTCGGCTCTCCCTTGCCTATCGCCGATGTCGGTGCAGATTTGGAGGGCCTCGGAGTACAAGGTTATGGCCTGAGTGGACTCTTCTCGAACCCGATGCAACTGGGCAAGACTGCAAAGAGCGGAGGCTCTCACTTTCCTGTTGTCGATGTCGGTGCAGATTTCTAGAGCCTCGGAGAAGAATCTGACGGCTTGGGTGTACTCGTCCCGAAGCCGATGCACCTCAGCAAGACCCCAAAGAGCGGAGGCTCTCACTTTCCTATCGCCGATTTCGGTGCAGATTTCTATGGCCTCGGAGTAGAATGTGATGGCTTGGGTGTACTCGGCTCGAGCTCCATGCACCTCAGCGAGACCCCAAAGAACGGAGGCCCTTCCATGCTTGTCGCCGACGTCGGTGAGGAGTTGAAGGGCCTCGGAGTAGAATATCATGGCCTGGGTGTACTCGTCTTGACTCCGATGTACTTCAGCGAGACCCCAAAGAGCGGAGGCTCTCCCTTCCCTGTCGCCGATGTCGGTGCGGATTTCTAGGGCCTCAGAGTAGAATGTGATAGCCTGGGTGTACTCGGCTCGTGCCCGATGCACCTCAGCGAGGCCCTGCAGAGCAGAGGCTCTCCTATTCCTGTCACCACCGTCGGTGCGGATTTGGAGTACCTCAGAGTAGAACGTGATGGCCTGGGTGTACTCGTCTCGAGCCCGATGTACCTCAGCGAGGCCCCAAAGTGCGTCGGCTCTCCCTTTCCTGTCGTCGATGTCCGTGCAGATTAGTAAGGCCTCGGAGTAGAGCGCCACAGCCTGGGTGTACTCGTTTTGCAGCCTATGCACCTGCGCTAGCTCAACCAGCGCCACTACCCTTCCTTTGCTGTCGTCAACCTCTCTGTAGCTACTCAGAGCCTTGGTGAACGAGTCCGACGCGTTGACATAGTCACCCTGCCGTCTGTACATACCCCCCAGCTGCACCAGAAGCGCTGGAGAGGGCGCCCTACAACCCGCTGTACCTGCGGTCCGCATCGGGTTTGGTCTAATCATAGGCTATATCAAGCTTCGGTCAATCGCATGCGATTCACCCAGAATCAGCATCACTTACCATCCAATTGATTGAGTTTCGACAATTCCCAGCACTCGGTCGTTTTGTGGGTTCGATGCTCCAGCACGCAAGCATGAGGGAGCAAAGTGCCCGAATCAATGACATGCGAGCGCTTTCCGTGATGGAAGGGAGATCCCCCCGAATGACCCGTACAATAACGACGGTCTCCCTGACGACATCTTGAAACGGAATCGAGTTGGTCATCACCTATCCCGGTGCTCATGTGAGACTCAGTTGTGAATAAGACAGGACTTGAACTTTACCTCATACGCTACCCATCCCAATGCCCAGATATCGCTCTCAAGGGCACCTTCCCCATCTCTCAGCAGCTCCGGGGCGGCCCAACGGAGAGTGTACTGGTCTCCCGTCAGCGTTATGTTAATGGTATTCGAGTTGGTGGCCGCGGAGATCGTTGTTTCGTGCGATAGTGTCGTCGGCGGTTGGCACTTGGTTTGGCTTCTCTGCCTCTCCAGGTCCTTGGCAGTGAGGCGACGAGCGGATCCAAAGTCAGTAATTATTGCGCGGCATTCGGAGTTGACAAGTATATTAATCTGAAAGTTGCACTGAGGTTTGCCAGTGTGTTTATTTTCTGACGCCTCCGAACGTACAGATTTCAGGTCACCGTGGCGGATAGGGGGTTGTTGGTTATGGAGGTATTCAACCCCTGCCGCTACGTCGTTAATCTAGAATACAAAGTCTTAGTGCTATGTCGAAGAGGAGTTCTAAATCGATTGTACCAGCGAAATTCGTTCCGGGATCTCCCACTCGGCTGAGGCGATAAACTCCTTCAGGGTCCCGTTGTCCTCCCAGGGAAAGACCAGCCACACTACATCCTGGGATGAGTCTTCAACGAAGCCTTCAAGTATTATGACGTTCTCGTGAGACAGTTGGACCAGGAATTCCGCTTCTCTGAGAGTCAACTGAACCGAAAGACCTTAGAGTTGAAACCACGTGATTCGCCGGAGTCTCCTTACCCCTAGTACCCGCGCTGAATTATCGGATATCTTCATTTTCTTCACTGCAACATCCTGCAAGGTTGAAATTGAAAAACTGCTCATCGTCGCTGTCAATGGCCAGAGAGGGCTTCTTAGTACCTACCTTCCGCCGCCAAGTCACATTGGCAGCGGGATCAGGCGAGTCGAGACCGTCCTCTTTGATTAAATTCGATTGGCTTATGCTGGCTTGACTGCTGGAGGGAGAGACCAAAACGGCTCGTGAAACTGTTGCATTACCTCCACGGAACTCGCGGGCTCCGTTGACGAATTCGATGGAGGGGAGATCAATTCGCCGATTTGCAAGCTTGATGAGTTTATCCCTCTATGAGGAAAAATAGTTTAGGTGATTTATTGAAATGGCCTCTTGAGACTCGGAAAGGACGTACCAGCTTAGGGCTCGGCTGGAATCCACCGGAGGAAGCATCGCGATTCGAGTTCGACGATGACCCAGGCGCAGAGGAAGGGCCAGCATGACGGTTTTCGTCTTTGGGCATAGGATGTTTCAACCAGGAAGTTGCTGAAGGATGATAAGAGTCGCTTTTCTTGAAGAGCCGGGTAGATATGTGGAGGAAGGGGGGTGGCTGATGGAGTCCCCGATTAGTAGGAGGGTTTGTTGGTGCATCAATTCCCACCCCGTGGCTGGCTTATATCATCATTCCCTCGAAAACGATTGGGCCCTCCTGATCAGTGCTTGCTTCCCCACCACCTCGTATTGTGCAATAGCGGTATGCATGGTTTGGAGGGCCTTTGATCCCCTAACCATTCAGAACTTTGGGATATACGTCGATAACCGGTTGCTATTGCTCGTTCTCCAGACATCCCGAGTCGGGGTTGGCAGACTTCTCATCGGCCTTTTTAAAGAAAGGACCCGCTGAGGACCATCGCGGAAAACGCTTCGGGGCTGCTTTCTTTCCTTTACCGAGGTTGTGTCTGCGGAGAAGACGGGACCCTCGAGAATAGCATACTTCTATGTAACGCCAAAAGATACAGGCAACCACGAATAATATCGGTAATGACTACGGTGCCCTCTAGCCGTAAACCCCCTCTGATAACGTTTCCAATTAACGCTAGCACGTTTCCGCCATTAATGGCAGGATGGCCACCGCCAGGAAGAAAGAACTTCTCACCATGGACAAAGCCATCAAACGCCGCGTTATGGACAAGGAAACAACCTACAATACAATCGCACCGCACTCAGATTCCCAGTCCTCGCATGTCCTCTCAGGACCCACATATACCGTTAACGTTAAGAGGTGCCTAGAGAAAAAAACAACAGCATGATTTCCAGGGGTCCGAGGGGACGAGGCCATGCTATAGCATTTTTCGACTTCACGCGCAGTGTCCTTATGGTATTCCAATATCGACGAAATACGATTCCTCAATCCCAATTCCCGAAGGCCACTCGACCTCTTGGTGATCGCACATCACCGGGGCATTGCTCATCACGCATACTCCGCACAATCATGCATTACCTCCGGTGATTTCTTCAAGCTCAGCGGTTACACTTTCTGTCCGTGCCTTCGTGAACAAGTCGGTCATTCGGACTCCGAGATGACCGACCAGGTCCATCCAGTTCTTGGAGTCAATCACACCCCCACTGCCACACGAACATCTTCACCAGTGACACAGAACGAATTTGGGAAGATATAGTGTTAGAGCCGCAAGCCGGTATTTTGCGCTTGGCGGCTACTAAAATATCCTTTGTCTGCCCTCAACTCTGGTTCCCGCGTAATCGCCATCCCTCTCTTCCCTCCCGTCGGCACGCGACAGAGTCGTGCAATTAATGTGACCTATGAGTGGTTCGCTCGATGGTGGCCCGGGTCGGCCATGCCACAACCGGATTGTGTAACCGAAGTCCCTGAATACCAAGACCTTCCCATTTGGGGAGAACAACGACAGAGCGACCTTGAAGTGGCCCGATCAATGGCGCCCCGGTTTGAACATTCCACAATCGACTGGTGTAGTCTTTGAATTCGTATTCCAGAACTTTGCCGTCTAGTGAGAACACAAGGGTTAACGATCCAACCCTTGTGACACGTGAGCGGCGTGCTCAACGGCGGTCCAGTCTGAACAACCCTGAATCGGGCTGTAGTGTCTAGATGCGGATCCAGAAGTCAGGAGTGCTCCACTGGCGACAAGACAACTTCGTTCAAGCCACTATCAACAGATCTTGTGCACAGGTTACCTGCACTGCATGCACTGCATGTTAACCCGGTCTTCCTGAACTAAAGACGGTCATCCGCGGCATCTTCGCGTTCCAAATTTGCGGAAGTTTACCTTTTCACCGTGTTCCCGAACACGTTGTCCATAACTCCCGGGTTCAATTCCTGTGCAAGTATGCAGCCGTAACTTTATTTAGGGATGAGAAGGGACCTGTGCCCTCGTTAACATCACACCAACCGTGGAACGTAGATGTACGACGTTTTGAATTTAATGAGGCCGGTGGATGGTCTTGGCGAGCAACCCAATATCCTCAACCTAAACCACTCCACCATCATGATGCCCAAACCAACCTTCCCACTCTTCCTAACCTTCCTCTTCAGCCTCGTTCTCCTCTTTTCCTCCGTCCAAGCAAAGGGGTGCAGACTCGGAGGCTCCCTCTGCGGCACAATATACAACCAATCCCCCTGGACTTTGCTCTATACCACCAACCCCAGCCCCGACGACCACTGCACCTCGTGCTGTTACTTCTGGAACTGGAACAACGGCGGCAAACGCGACCAACAAACGACCTGCACCCAACGCTCCCTGGCCAAAAAACAACCCCCCACCGCTGGCAAGGGTGTGGACGTCGATGGCTTTACTTATGCCGATCGCGACTACTACTATTCTGGAATCAAAATCAAGAAAGGCGTGTGGACTAAATTCGCCTCGATCCAGACGGTCCGGTGCGTGAGTAAGGGAGGCGTGCCGCATTGTTGTACTACATCGGATCCGGATAGTGATGGGTGTTGTTGGGGTGTGGCGCCGGGACCGAATGGGATTGTTTGTTAACTCGATGTCTTGAAGGAAGGGTGGATGGTTGAAGGGTTGGACTGAGACGGTGTCGGTGAAGGACGATGCTGGGAAAGCGTGAGGTGATGTACGGTCGCAAGCAGTAGAGGAGAGGAAGTAGGCGAGGCTATGAGGTCTCTTTGATGTAGTCACTTTTGTTTTTCTTTCTTAATGTTTGTTTCTCTCTCTTTCGTCTAGTCCCTGTCTCAACGTCTCGTTTGTACATGTAACGTTCCCGTTCCGTTGGTTGTTTCACCCGTTTGGTTTCGTTTTTCCCTCTTATACAAGGGCTGCCTTAGGCTGTGCACGTGCCAGATATAGGTGACTGGTCGTCTGCGTCGGTTCTGCACTACGAAAGGTTACGGCGCGGTCGCGGCGTTAACGGATTGTGGGGAAGTGAAGCCTTAAGTTGGAGCGAGTCACAAGCAAGGACCTCCAGACTTCACAAGCCACTTCAACCTGAATTGGTCGAGAGTCGGAACTTGTTAGCGTCCCATATGCGGTTCTGAGAGGGTTCAACCCAGGTCCTTTTCATGCCAGGGTTAGGTGTCACGGAAGGTTTAGTTATGCATACTATAAACTATAAGTGCCGGTCCCCTCCTAGTCGACTTCGTGTCTCGCCTGTCGCCACTCGGCTCTGCGAGCTTAATCTCATTTTGTGCCGGCGAAATTGACCATGCGGGCTGTTCAGGCCGTTGTGAATCCACACCTTGTGACATTTGGGGTGCACATGGGCAGGACTCCAATTGGTCCGTTACCGGATCGAGAGGTGGTCAAGACCATTATGATGGAGCGTTGACAAAAAAAGAAGAAGTGGACCCTTTGTCGGGCTCGGAAGACTAGAAGCGCCACGGGGTTGTTTAGGATAAGGCCACGTGATCGAGAATAAAGTGAGAAATGGATCTTGATATGATAATTCTTCGTCTCAATTAATAATGATCAAAGTGGTCAAACTGAGCGCTGGCACCATGCTACCGTGTAGGTAACGACGTGGCTACATTCCATCTACGGTTCGTTATAAAGAGCAGCTAAAATATCCTTTGTCGGCTCTGAACTCTGGTTCCCACGTAATCGCCATTACTTTATTCCCTTCTGTCGTCACGCGACAGAGTCGTGCAATTAATATGACCTATGAATGGTTCGCTCGGCGGTGCTCCAGGTTGACCATGCTACAACCGGGTTGTGTAACCAGAGTCCCTGAATGCCAAGACCTTCCCATTTAGGGAGAACACAACAGAGCGACCTTGAAGTAGCTCGGTCAATGGCGCCCCGGTTTGAACATTCCACAATCGAATGGTGTAGTCGATGAATTCGGATTCCCGAACTTTGCCGTCTCGTGAGAACACAATGGTTGAACGATCCAACCCTTGTGACCCGTGAGCGGCGTGCTCAACGACGTTGCACTCTGAATACCCACAATCGGATAGTGCCATTTGCGGGTCCAGAAGCCAGGACTGCCCCACTGGCGAAAATACAACTTCGATCAAGCCACTATCAACAGATCTTGTCCAACAGGTTACCTGCACTGCATGCACCACATGTTAGCCTGGTCTTCCCGAACTAGGGAATACGTAAAAAAAGACTGACGTTCACGGCATCTTCCGAAATTCGCGGAAGTATACGTTTCACCGTGTTCTCGAACACGGTCTCCATAACTCCTCGCTATCTCCTAGTTCAATTCTGTTCCAGTATCCGGCTGTTACTTTATGGGTTGCCTCTTCACACAAAATACTAGTAATACACAGGCGAAGGGATCGTGTTCGACGGCGTCAAGAATCTCATTCTTCGCCGTCCTCGTCGTCGCGACGGGCTATTATGACGATTCGAGATAATCGAACAAGCCGCCCTCCATCCGGCTTGCTGACGGAGGGAATGCTTGCGATAGTCACGTTCAATTCAACCTGCTGCTAGTGCCACCTCACTTAGAGACAAAGTACACATGGGCGAATAACCGCACATGGTTAAATCGAATGGCTATACGCCGTTACGTGAATCGCTTAGGCAGAAGGAAGGGAGAGGGAATATGATGAGCAGGGACTCGTGCTTTGGTCAACATCACACTAACCGTGGGACGTAGATGCACGACGTTTTGAATTTAATGAGGCGGGTGGATGGGGGTTGGCGAGCATCGCAATACCCTCAATTAAACCAACTCCACCATCATGATGCACAAGCCAACCCTCCTCCTAACCTTCCTCCTCAGCTTCATTCTCCTCTTCTCTTCCTCCGTCCAAGCGGCAGGCATCATTCACAATCAATCCCCCTGGATTTTGCTCTATACCACCAACCCCCGCCCCGACAACCACTGCACCTCGTGCTGCTTCTTCTGGAACTGGAGCAACGGTGCCCGACAAACGACCTGCACCCAACGTCCCCTGGGCCCAAACCAATCCGCCGGTGGTTCAGGTGTGGACGTCGATGGCTTTACTTATGCCGATCGCAATTATTTCTATAATGGACGTAGGATCGTAAGAGGTCAGTGGACTAAAATTTCCACGACCCAGACTGTCCGGTGCGTGAATCAGGGAGGCGTGCCGCATTGTGCTACTTGAAAGAGAGGTGGATGTCTGAGGGGTTGGGCTGAGACGACGTTGATGTGGAGGACGATGCTGGGAAAGTGGGAGGTGATGACGGTCATGAGAAGGAGAGGAGAGGAAGTGTAGGCGATGCTATGAGGTTTCTTTGATGTAGTCACTTTTTTCAGTGCGCCAGCCAAGCCGAACGATGCGCCGGCGCTAGTTTCTGTTTCTTTCTTTCTTTCTTTCTTGATGTTTGTTTCTCTCTCGTCTAGTCTCTGTCTCAACGTCTCGTTTGTACATGTAATGTTCCCGTTCCGTTGGTTGTTTCCATCCGCTTCGGTTCGTTTTCCCTCGAATACTAGGGCTGCGCTGTATATACATATGCCAAATAGGTGACTGGCCGTCTGCGCCGGTTCTGTACTACAAGAGGTTTCGGCAGGCCAGTCGCGGCGTTAACGGATTGTGGGGAATTGAAACCCTAGGTTGGAGCGCGTCACAAGCGGGGAGAGTAGGGACCTCTACACTTCACGAATCACTTCAACCTGAGCTTCGAACTCGTCGAGAGTCGAAACTTGTTCGCGTTTCATATGCGGTTCAGAGAGGGTTCAGCCCAGGTCCTTTTCCTGCCAGAGTTAAGTGACGCGGAAGGTTTAGTTAGGGCACGCAGGAAGGACTCCCCTCAATTGGTCCATTACTGGATCGAGAGGTAGCCAAGTCAATTCTGATGGAGCGTTAGTAAACAAAGAAAGTGGGCCCTTTGTCGGGCCGGAAGGAACGCCACGGGTCGTCGTAGAAATGGATCATGATATGATAATCCTTCGTCTCGATTAATGATATCGATCCTGAACGTAGGGAAAACTTCAAGCAGATTCTGCTGGCTTACAGTCATGCGGTACGGAGGACCAGTGAGGAATAGCTTTGCATGGCGTGGTTCTGTGCAAGATCATCCGATTAGGGGCGCAAAATCCAACATGCAAAACTCCGCGCGAATACACTGCCACACGAACATCTTCATCAGGTGAAAGTCCGATGATCAAAGATACCGACGGCCAGGCTTTATCGTGAAGCTTCACAGTTGCGGCTGATTAATTCCAAAGAAAAATGAAGCACAGGAATCTGACAAACCTTGGAGCGGGCAGTTCAGAGAGCTGCAGGTCATCGCCTACCATAGTAGTTTTCTCTAACGGAGCGTGCATAGGATATTTGGTGTTCTTCGTGAGCATTAGAATTAGGATCTCGGTTCGTACTTGCCTCTGTTTTTCTTCTGGAAGGATATCGTGATCACATTGGGAAGATGCAGTGCTGGTCAAGCCACTGTGGGTTCGATCATGAGGCCAACGTTCTAGCTAGCTGCCAAGAAACTGGAGAGGACGTCTATCCGTCCACACACCTTTCCCACGTACATTTTCACGGCTCCACCACTCTTCACCCCTACCGACGCCCGTTAACGTAGCGATAGCTGTCAGTGGTGACGTCGAGGAAAATGAAGGGGCCGGGTGCTCGAAAGATGGGCAAAGTGGAGCAAGCGGAGCCGTGAGGATGTGTGAAAGCTCTCTGAAAAATGGAGGCTGCTCTCCGGTTTCGCAACTAGCTGAAATATTCTCTGTTCCGTCCTGAGCTCTGATTACCGTGCAATCTCCATTCCTCTAGTCTCTTCCGTCGTCACGCGACGGGTTGGTGCAATTATTGTGACCTATGAGTGCCTCGCTCGGTGGTGTCCCGCGTTGACCACGCCCCAACCGGATTGTCTAACCGGAATCCCTGAATGCCAAGACCTTCCCATTTAGGGAGAACGCAACAGAGTGACCTTGAAGTGGCTCGGTCAATGGCACCCCGGTTAGAACATTCCACAATCGATTGGTGCAGTCGATAAATTCGGATTCCAGAACTTTGCCGTCTAGTGAGAACACAATGGTTAACGATCCAATCCTTGTGACCCGTGAGCGGCTTGCTCAGCAGCGTTCCAGTCTGAACAACCCACAATCGGGCAGTGCCGTCTTCGGATGGAGAAGCCAGGACTACCCCACTGGCCAAAATACAACTTCATTCAAGCCACTATCAACAGATATTGTCCACAGGTTACCTGCACTGCATGCACCGCATGCTAGCCTGGTCTTCCCGAACTAGGGAATGCGTTGAAGAAGACGCTCGTCCACGGCATCGTCCGAAATTTGCGGAAGTATACGTTTTCACCGTCTTCTCGAACACGTTCTCCATAACTCCTCGCTATCTCCTGCTTCAATTCCTGTGCAGGTATTTAGCTGTTACTTTCTGGGTCGCCTCTTTACAAAGAAGTACTAGTGATACACAGGCGAAGGCGTCGAGACTCTCCTTTTTCGTCTTCTTCGGCGTGACGCGCTATTATGACAATTCGAGATTATCAAGCAGGCTACCTTCCATTGCTCTCTTTAACGTCACAGCGGTCGTGGGACGTAGATGGACGACGGTTTTGTATTTAATGAGGGGGGTGGATGGGGGTTGGCGAGCATCCCAATACCCTCAACTTAAACCAACTCCACCATCATGATGCCCAAACCAACCCTCCTCCTAACCTTCCTCCTCAGTTTCGTCCTCCTCCTCTCCTCCCCCGCCCAAGCAGGCAGCTGCATCGGTCCAATCTGCGGCAAAATCCACAACCAATCTCCCTGGACTTTGCTCTATACCACCAACCCCCGCCCCGACGGCCACTGCACCTCGTGCTGCTTCTTCTGGAACTGGGAGGGTGGCGCCCGACAAACGACCTGCACCCAACGCTCCCTTGCCCCAAACCACTCCGCCGGTGGTTCGGGTGTGGACGTCGACGGCTTTACTTATGCTGATCGCGACTATTACTATAATGGACGCAGGATCGTAAGAGGTCAGTGGACTAAATTTTCCACGATCCAGACTGTCCGGTGTGTGAATTCGGGAAACGCGCCGCGTTGTTCTACTTGAAAGAGAGGTGGATGGTTGAGGGGTTGGACTGAGACGATGTTGATGGAGGACGATGCTGGGAAAGCGTGAGGTGATGACGGTCATGAGAAGGAGAGGAGAGGAAGTGTAGGCGATGCTATGAGGTTTCTTTGATGTAGTCACTTTTGTCAGCGTACAAGTCAAGCCGAACGATGCGCCGGCACTATTTTCTGTTTCTTTCTTTCTTTCTTGATGTTTGTTTCTCTCCCGTCTAGTCTCTGTCCCAACGTCTCGTTTGTACATGTAACGTTCCCGTTCCGTTGGTTGTTTCCATATGTTTGGGTTCGTTTTCCCTCGAATACTAGGGCTGCGCTGTATATACACATGCCAAATAGGTAACTGGTCGTCTGCGTCAGTTCTGTGCTACAAGAGGTTTCGACAGGCCTGTCGCTGCGTTAACGGATTGTGGGGAAGTGAAACCCAAGTTGGAGCGTGTCATAAGCGGGGAGAGTAGGAACCTCTACACCTCACGAATTACTTCAGCCTGAACTTAGAATTGGTCGAGAGTCGAAACTTGTTCGCGTTTCATATGCGGTTCAGAGAGGGTTCAGTCAAGGTCCTTTTCCTGTCAGAATTCAGTGTCGCGGAAGGTTTAGTTAGGCAGGACTCCCCTCAATTGATCCATTACCGGATCGAGAGTTAGCCAAGATGATTATGATGGAGCGTTAGCAGACAAAGAAAGTGGGCCCTTTATCGGGCCGGGATGAACGCCACGAGTCGTTTAGGATAAGGCCACGTGATCGAGAGTAGAGTGAAAAATGGGATCTTGATATGATAATCCTTCGTCTCGATTAATGATATCGATCCTGAGCGCTGACACCATGCCATCGTGGGGGTAACGACGTGGTTACGCTCCATCCAAGGTTCGTTATAAGTAGTCAAACGCCTGGGCTCGGCACTACGCGTACGCGTGCTCAGGCCTTATTTATGAATGAATCATTCCAAGACCAATAATATACGAAAGCCTCAAGAAGAATAGAAGCACTCTCCGTGTGAGTTTGAGACCCAGAGGAACCGCTGGGAAACCAGCGCTCCGGAAGAGAGGTCTACTGGGCGCTAAACGTCATCCGGTACAAACTTCCGGGCCCAGCAAAGCACCGATGCCGATGAAGTGGACAGCGCTTCGGAGCACGTCGAGATCTTTGATGTATGCTGGAACGAAGATGATTGCCTACGAATAGGAGCTTTCACTTGTTAGAGTTTGGTTGTTCGCTACCCCAAGGGACCACGATACCTTGCAGAAGACGTGCAAAGCAAGTAGAGTCGCGGCTTGGTGATAGAGGGCACTTGAAGGGCCTTGAGCTGCTGTAAGCCCGGCAACGAGAGCAAACACCGGATATATGATACGGCGCAGGAAGTCAGCTCCGGCGTTTGGATCCTGGATGAGTGTTGAACGACCTACTAGGGAAAATCTCGAGCAGATTCTGATGGCTTGCAGTTATGCGGTACGGCAGACCCGTTGAGGAATAGCTTTGCATGGCGTGGTTCTGTGCAAGATCATCCGATTAGGGGCGCAAATCCCAACAAGCAGAACTCCGCGCGAATACACTGCCACACGAACATCTTCATCAGGTGAAAGTCCGATGATCAAAGATACTGACGGCTAGGCTCTATCGTGAAGCTTTACAGTTGCGGCTGATTAATTCCGAAGAAAAATGAAGCACAGGAATCTGACAAGCCTTGGAGCGGGCAGTCCAGAGAGCTGCAGGTCATCGCCTACCGTAGTAGTTTTCTCCAACGGAGCGTGCATAGGATATTTGGTGTTCCTCGTGAGCATTAGACTACAGGATCTCGGTTCGTACTTGCCTCTGCTTTTCTTCTGGAAAGATATCGCGATCGCATTGGGAAGATGCAGTGCTGGTCAAGCCACTGTGGGTTCGATCATGAGGCCAACGTTCCAGCTAGTTGCCAAGAAACCGGGGAGCACCACACACCTTTCCCGCGTACATTTTCACGGCTCCACCACTCTTCACCCCTAGACGCCCGTTAAGGTAGCGCTAGTTGTCAGTGGTGACGTCGAGGAAAATGAAGGGGCCGGGTGCTCGAAAGATGGGCAAAGTGGAGCAAGCGGAGCCGTGAGGATGTGGGAAAGCTCTCTGAAAAAATGGAGGCTGCTCTCCGGTTTCGCAACTAGCTGAAATATTCTTTGTTCCGTCCTGAGCTCTGATTACCGTGCAATCTCCATTCCTCGATTCCTTCCCGTCGTCACGCGACGGGGTTGTTGCAATTAATGTGACTTATGAGTGGCTCGCTAGTGCCCCGTGTTGACCACGCCCCAACCGGGTTGTGTAAACGGAATCCCTGAATGCCAAGGCCTTCCCATTTAGGGAGAACGCAGCAGAGCGACTTTGAAGCGGCTCGGTCAATGGCACCCCGGTTTGAACATTCCACAATCGGTGCAGTCGATATATTCGGATTCCAGAACTTTGCCGTCTAGTGAGAACACAACGGTTAAAGATCTAATCCCTGTGAGCCGTGAGCGGCTTGCTCAACAGCGTTCCAGTCTGAACAACCCACAATCGGACAGTGTCGTCTTCGGATGGAGAAGCCAGGACTGCCCCATTGGCGAAAATACAACTTCGTTCAAGCCACTATCAACAGATATTGCTCACATGTTACCTGCACTGCATGCACCACATGTTAGCCTGGTCTTGCTGAGCTAGGGAATACGTAGAAAAGACGTTCGTCCACGGCATCTTCCGGAATTGCGGAAGTAAACGTTTTCACCGTGTTCCCTCGCTATCTCCGGTTTCAATTCCTGTGCAGGAATGCGGCTGTTACTTTCTGGGTCGCCTCTTTACAAAGAAGTACTAGTGATACACAGGCGAAGGTGTCGAGACTCTCCTTCTTCGCCTCCTTCTTCGGCGCGACGAGCTATTATGACGATTCGAGATTATGGAACAGACCACCTTCCATTGCTCTCTTTGACATCACAGCAACGGTGGGACGTAGGTGCACGACGTTTTGTATTTAATAAGGCGGGTGGATGGGGGTTGGCGAGCATCCCAGTATCCTCAATTCAAACCAATTCCACCATCATGATGCCCAAACCAACCCTCCTCCTAACCTTCCTCCTCAGCTTCTTCCTCCTCTTCACCTCCTCCGTCCAAGCAGAAGGCTGCAGACTCGGAGGCATACTCTGCGGCAAAATCCACAACGAAACTCCCTGGACTTTGCTCTATACCACCGACCCCCGCCCCGACGGCCACTGCACCTCGTGCTGCTTCTTCTGGAACTGGGAGGGTGGCGCCCGACAGACGACCTGCACCCAACGCTCCCTGCCCCAATTCGGCAACGCCGGTGGTAGGGGTGTGGACGTCGACGGCTTTACTTATGCCGATCGCGACTATTACTATGGTAGCCGCAAGGTCACGAAAGGTCAGTGGACTAAATTTTCCACGCTCTCGAGTGTCTGGTGTGAGAATCGGGGAGGCGTGCCGCATTGCAATGCTTGAAAGAGAGGTGGATGGTTGAGGGGTTGGACTGAGACGATGTTGATGGAGGACGATGCTGGGAAAGCGTGAGGTGATGACGGTCATGAGAAGAAGAGGAGAGGAAGTGTAGGCGATGCTATGAGGTTTCTTTGATGTAGTCACTTTGGTCAGCGTACGAGTCAAGCCGAACGATGCACCGGCGCTATTTTCTGTTTCTTTCATGTCTTTCTTGATGTCTGTTTCTCTCTGGTCTAGTCTCTGTCTTAACGTCTCGTTTGTACATGTAACGTTCCCGTTCCGTTGGTTGTTTCCATCTGTTTGGTGTCGTTTTTCCATCGTATACTAGGACTGCGCTGCACACATGCCAAATAGGTGACTGGCCGTCTGCGTCGGTTCTGTACTCCAAGAGGTTTCGGCGCGGTCGTAGCGTTAACGGATTGGCGGGAAGTGAAGCCCCAATTTGGAGCGTGTCACAAGTAAGGACCTCTACGCTTCACGAATCACTTCAACCTGAGCTTCGAATAGGTCGAGAGTCGAAACTTGTTAGCGTTTCATATGCGGTTCAGAGAGGGTTCAGCCCAGGTCCTTTTTCTGCCGGGGTTAGGTGTCGCGGAAGGTCTAGTTAGGGTACGCAGGCAGGACTCCCCTCAATTGGTCCATCACCGGATCGAGAGATAGCCAAGACCATTATGACGGAGCGTTAGCAAACAAACAAGAAGTGCGCGCTTTGTGGGGCCGCAAGGAACGCCCCGGGTCGTTGTTTAGGATAAGGCCACGTGATCGAGAGTGAAGTGTGAAATCGATCTTGATATGATAATACTTCGTCACGAATATGATTAGGGTGGTTGAACTGAGCGCTGACA
Source organism: Tulasnella sp. 424 (assembly GCA_019633425.1). Lineage (NCBI taxonomy): Eukaryota > Fungi > Basidiomycota > Agaricomycetes > Cantharellales > Tulasnellaceae > Tulasnella > Tulasnella sp. 424. The sequence continues at coordinate 88,565 of WSUB01000160.1, forward strand.
CCATGCCACCGTGTAGGTAACGACGTGGTTGCGTTCCATCCAAGGTTCGTTATATATAAGCAGTCAAACGCCGTGGCTCGGCACTACGCGTGCTCAGGCCGTTGTTTATGTATATGAACCATTCCAAAACCAATAATATACATGAAAGCCCCAAGAAGAATAAAACACTCTCCGTGTGAGTTCGAGACCCCGAGGAACCGCTGGGGGACCAGCGCTCCGGATGAGAGGTCTACTGGGCGCTAAACGTCATCTGGTACAAACTTCCCAGCAAAGCACCGATACCGATGAAGTGGGCAGCGCTTCGGAGCACGCCGAGATCTTTGATGTATGCTGGAACGAAGATGATTGCCTATGAATCGGAGGTTTCACTGGTTAGCGTTTGGTTGTTCGCCACGCCATGGGACCCCGAACCTTGCAGAAGACGTGCAAAGCAAGTAGAGCTACGGCTTGATGGTAGAGGGCGCTGGAAGGACCTTGAGCTGCCGTGAGCCCCGCGACGAGAGCAAACACTGGATAAATGATACGGCGCGGAAGTCAGCTTCTGCGTTAGGGTCCAGGATAAGTGTTGAGCGATCGTACTAGGGAAAACCTCAAGCAGATTCTGATGGCTTGCAGTCAGGCGGTACGGCAGACCAGTGAGAAACAGCTTAGCATGGCGTGGTTCTGTGCAAGATTAAGGGGACAAAATCTGTCAGCCGAACCGCGCGCGAATAGGAAGCGAAAAAGCATACCCTGATGGTGATAGCCCGAAGAACCCAACCCAACGCCCACAATGCTATTCGCGGAAGTCAACACGTACGTAGTGAACGCGTATAGGAGTGCCGATGACTCCAACACGCGACTGTTCGGGATGGCTCCGAAGCCCGTGAAAATGGCTATCAAGAACCTGTCTAGCAACCCCCCGGGGCTGGACAGCCAGACTGTCACGGCGGCGCTGGTGATGTACCCTCCTACGGTCCCAATGTGGCTTTTGGTCGAATACCATGTAGTTTGAAAGCGCGACGGGTGTCGGAAAAGCGAAAGGAGGTCCGTGAATAATTCCGTTAGAGAGCGTGGTGCAAGGTGAAAAGTCTGGAAGTGCGGCTTACACGGGGATGGCTGTCTTGCTGTCCAGAGTTATCCCAGATTTGGCGGGCGGTGGGAGGAGCGGACTCGACTCATTTGGGGCAGTCATTTTTGCAATGGAGTGCGGGCTGGTTGAAAGCGCGAAGGAGCGGGCGGTATTTGATGGAAGAGTTGTTGGAAAAAAAACCCCACTAGTTCAGCAGAACAAGAGAGACGGAGGATAGGAGAGGGGAGGTAAAAGAGTGGAAGAGACAAAGAGATACGCGTCGCGCTGTGTCCATTTAAAGCCAGTTCCGCCAGATCGACGTCACGTGACTGGGCGTTCCAAATGTGGCCGTGCCAGAAACAAGGGTGGACCCCCGAAACAACCGGATAGAAGGTCAAGCCCGATGCCGCGTTAGGGTTGCGTAATCAGCGAGTTCCTCGCCCATCGGCATTCGCTAACGGGGAATCTCCGAGTCTGAAAAGGACGGCTCTCGGGTAACATAGCTGCTCAAAGTTAACGTCGGTAAAAATATACACATGGTTGCAATCGGTCGTTTGACGGAGCAAGAAGTCCTTAGACGTATCGCATTACTTCAAGATAGTCATATTCTTGCCGCCGGACGTGTGGCGGTTCACCGAGATAAGGCCCATTGTTTTTGCCGCCCCGCAGTCGAGAAACAAATCTAACCGCCTAACGACGCCCAACCCTCAGCCCTCCAAATATATTATAGAGGAGATTGCATTGAAATGATAATTTAAATCTGTGGGAGCGCGAGTTGTGGCTTTCGACGTCGGCGTCGGGCGTCGGCGTTGGGCGTCTAGGGCGCTTCTGCGGACCCTGAATTTAGCAAGCGGCTTCTGCCACGGCCAGGGGAATAGACCTCGACGAAGCGCCAGCTGTCCCAATCCGATTGTATCAATGAAGAGTGAAGAGCAGTCGAAGTTTGCACGGATCAACCTTTGAGGTTAACCGTGGGGTCAGGTACTTGGCCCTTCTCCGCGATTTTATTTCAACTCGAGCCCAAGATTTTAACGAGCGGCAAGGCCGCTTCGCTTATCTTCGTTCATCTTCCAATCTGTCCAGTATTAGCGAACAATATTTACGAGTAGCCGGCAAGCACTTAACAACCAAGCCTGAAACCTTCTCAGAAGTGGAGAGACGCAATTGTGTTCCTGACCAATAAGTCCTCCGCAAGCTGCCGAAGCGGCGTTTCTGCGACCATAAAGGCACGTTGTTATGTAAGCAGGCGGTCCCTGTGGAGAAACCTGGGCTTGGCATGAATCCAGCCTATTCGGACCCATAAAACGCTACCGATGGCCTACAAATTGGCGAAGCGGATGCACCGTCCGTTACGAGCTTAATAATAAATATTCTGGGAATCTTGTAGGCGATGCACTTACTGTGATTCCAACCAGGTAGTCTTTCAGATACCACGGAAGAGGACTTGCATTCTAGTGGTTTGCATAAGTATTTTCACCCTCGAAAATCACCTCGCCCGGCCCTACCTGCCTAAAGAAGCACAAGGGATCCCTTTTTGGGAGTAAGGTGTTCTCCTACCTATTTAGGTAGGTGGGGCCGGGGCGACGAAATTTTGAGGATGAAAGCACTTATGCAAACAACTGTAAAGACAAAAAGGAGATTTTCTCATCAGACTCCACCATCCCTAAGTGTCTCAGCCGTCAGTGGTCGAAATACCCCTGCAACCTCTCATTTTGATTTTCCATTCAAAGGATAAGTTTGTACCTTTCCTGCTGTACCCGACTCTGTATATGAAACATGGAGCGGAATTATACGAATGAACATTTGAGAGGGTAGGATTGAATGGCCCATGGCTAGGCTCCAGACGGACGCTTCACGCGTGTGACACGGAGCGAGGGGTTTCGAAGGATGAAAGTTCGAGAGGAGAGTTCAGAGCACCACGCGGGGCAGCGCCAAACATTCGAGGATGCGAGTCGATGCTGAACAACAGTTGTTCTCATGAAGCTCCTCGACCACCCGGAACCAAATAAAGGTCAGTAATGGTCACCCGGAGCCACTTCTTAGATAATTCGTAGCATCTTCTAGCTCCTGATCCCGTCTCTCAGCTCTCGGCCATGTCCGCACGCTGTACGGGTTCCAAGATCCAACCCCGCTCCCCACACGTCCGTTCTCCTGCCCAGCGGACTAACCCATAGCAATCAGATGCCAAGGCTCCTTTAACGGGCAGAATATCGAATACCGCTTTCAATTACGATCGCTAAGTGGCGTGGTAACCTTCAGGTGACGCGCCATTGTACACTGCCGTCCTGGTGGAGCGGCTAGCCACCGCCACAGCCAAGCGCCCCTGCTCACTCGTGCTCAGACTTGCTTGCCATGATCATGAAACTTATACGAGCCCCAGGCTAAGCAAACCTGTGGCTCTGGATTTGTATAGGATTATCAATGATAGAGGGTTCCAAAGTACTCTACAAATGGAAGCTTTCA
>WSUB01000161.1:0-91912 GCA_019633425.1 Tulasnella sp. 424
CACAATTTTCAGCATGCCCCAATGTATCCCTGAGACTAATCTGAGAATGTGGAATACCACTTACACTTTCACAAGCACTTTCAGTCTGGGATGGAAAGTTCCCAATGTTTTCCATCATTCTGTAGGGAAAAGGTGTTGTCCATAGAAAATGTTGGGAACTTTCCATCCCAGACTGAAAGTGCTTGAGCAAGTGTGGGTGGTATTCCACATTCTCAGATTAGTCTCAGGGATACATTGGGGCATGCTGAAAATTGTGCAGAATTTTCCTCAGCATTTTCTTCAGCTTGAAAAAGATGTGGACCATCTCCACTGAAAATTCTAATGATTATTGAGACATGAAAAGGGTCTATGTTTTTCATCCCATTTTTCACTCAGGGGAAAATGGTCCAAAATTTTCATCATACTGGAGCAATGGGAACTGCCACATACCCGGATGACGTCATATGGCTTGCCTTGGTGCCAATGCTCCTCAACAGTGTCGACTGCCAGCTGGAGCCTGGCCGTTCTCCCTGTTCTCCACGATCTACACATAGTGGCCACAATTCTCCACAAGCTTCACTGCGACCTTCTGGTTGACCATGTCATCCTCGGCAAATAGAATGTTGTAAGTCATTGCCGGGCATCACCGCTTGATGTGAAGTGACAGATTCAAACGCAGGTTGCACCGAGTAACCTCAGCAGCAAAAGTTGAAAACCTCTCCATCGTGCCTTTCACAGTTTGCTTCGACTCCAAAATCTCTCCTTTCAAGTCCACCTCGACCCTCTTGATGAGATATCCCTGGGCGACCAGCCATGGTGACTTGAGTGATGGAGCGGACCTTGGGTGGTAAGATACAATGCCTGCTGAATTTAGAGGTGATGAAGATCCATCCGCTAGCGCACCCGAGGAGGGAAAACTCACCACCATGTTGGCACTATTCGTCATTCCCTTCACACTCGACTCACGGCTTGCCCGCCCAGGCCCCAACTTGCCATCCGTGCCCATGCCCAAGCTCACTCACGCCATTTCGTTTGCTGGGGTGTACAACTGTTGGGCCATGGATTTGGCAGTGTTCTTCATGTCCAGGATCTCGCATGGGGCCTCGACTTGGAACGGTCTGCTGAAGGTCACTGTCTAGCGACGTCCTTTGTGTCGTTAGCGATGGGATGGACTTGTGCGGTGAAGTTCTGGGCCATTTTCTAAACATCAATGGATGAATCGTCCGGAGACAATGGAAAATGTACAAGAAGGGCAGGCACTCATGTTGAACGTCGTTGCGGCCCCACATTGTCTGCACTCCTTCGACCTGCGCTTGACCGCCTAGCACACCCATTGTACTGACTTCCAGAGCGACCCGAGTAACTTCGGACGCAAACGCATTGAGCTGGTGCAACATCGAGTTGATGATATCCTTGAGCGGCCCATCTCTCCCTCGACTTCGATCTCGATGTGTTGGCTGAGGCCTCCTTCCGTGACGGTGGTGGTGAACAGTCGCAATGTGCCAGACTTGCGGAGTCAGGTTCAAGCACATCTCGTTGACTTGGTTGGTCAGCTGCCAACCACACTCCCTCCTTGTCGGAAACGTCTGTTTGTCCAGCGTCCCCACTCCTAGCATCAGGAAACCGTGTTTGGGTACGGTAGATGGGACAGGACATGAGGCGCTAAGGGTCAGTACCGCGACTACGGGCAGTATGGGCTCCCCACCATTAGATCCTTGTACAGTAAGTATCCAAATCCCGCTACAGCAACACAATATCGGCAGTAATTTTGTATCCATCAGCAATCCTTGCCTTTAAGTGAGTGGGTTACGACTTCCTTTTCTTGAGTCAGTTGGGTGTCACGCTGGCTCAGACTTCTTGGAAATGCCCGTTGACACCTTTGAAGTCAGAACTTTGTTACGCTAAAGATACCATTAGAATCCCCTAATTAATGGCATTTTATTGATACCAAAAGCGTAAGGGCTTGGTGAACCTGTTCAGGCGCTATTCCTAAGATTGGCGACCTTGCCGAGATTGTCCCAGGAATACCGGGCTAGTTGGGCGCATGTTGCCAGGCCCGGAATATAATAAATACTCTAGACAAGACAAATATATTCGTTTAGACTAGCAAAAGAATTAATGTAGAACTTGTGGAAACGAGATAGAGATCTCAAGCCCTCCTTCTCATCCAAGATCTCCGCTGAACCCACAATCACCGGAGCGAGGGGGCAAGGGCGGATAATTGCTCCCAACTCTACGACTCGGCCTCGCTGATTCTCCCCTCGGTAATCCTTTTTCACTTTGTACAGTTGTGTCGCACTATCCTTGTCTCGCTGAGTGATAGGACTGAAGGTAAAGATGTAGGCAAGGATTTCGGTTGAAGCAGGTGGTGGTTGGTGAGGCAGAAAAGCGGCACGGAATATCAATCGGAGTTCCCCAACAGAGTAACCTAGATTGAAGTCAACAGGCATGATGTATTTGAGAGTTATCGCTAATTGCACCTTGCAGTCCGACAACATCGGCCTCCCCATCATCCACCAGAACCGCATCGAAGATTTTCTGTTCGGGTTGAGCCCGAACTCTCCTCCACTCAGCCTTCATGAAGTCATTTGGAATTGGAAGGAGGAAGCAAACGTGGGTCCAGATGTCAAGCTCAGCAAATTGATTGGGAACACCGCCGATGGATTTGGTTTTGAAATACTCGAGGAGGTTGGCGGGGAAATCTGGGATATCAAAGAGTGAAATGGTGTTATTGAGTGCAGTGCGTGGGAGGTGAGGTCGTTTTGCTAGGCTGTAGAACACGTTGTCCACGATAGGGTCTGGGACATCCCACCCATTGTGCGCACCCGTTTGCTTCTTGACCGTCACTGCCCCTCCATCCCCTTGTCCATCCCCTCCTCTCTCTTGATTGCCCTCCCCGCCATCTGCTCCCTCTCCCTCTCCCTCTCCTGTCCTCTCTGGTGGCCACTTCTCATCTCGCCAGCAAAGGTACAGCTCCAGCGTGTCAATTCTCTCCCTCAAGTCAACCCAGTGGATCATCTGAAGAAAATGGCCATCGCGATGATTCGACGCCTGCCAGGCTTCCTTCACCAGGTCGATATGAAGCCGCTCTGAGCCTTCCGTGCTTGAGCCATCAAGGGTACCCTTCCACCAGATGCAACTGGTAATGTGTCGTGGGATATGGAGCTTTGGTATTAGGAATGAGTCGATGACTTCTCCGGTTGTCTCGCTCACGCGCCCATTGAGAGATACATAAACCTGGCGAGTATCTTCGAATGTTTTTGCGCTTTCTTCCAGCTGACCAAGACTCTTTTCCGTGTGGTACAGATAGGTAGCCAAGTAGATGTAATCGAGAAATGATTGGGTCGCTTGAAGAAGTTGTCGGGTGGCCTTGGGTGCACTTGCTATCGCGCCAAGAAACTCCTTCTCAAGGTCGCGCATGTCTCCTTGGGTCCATTGGCTGAAGCCGGAGATTCCATTTGAGAAGTGCCGAAAGCCAGGATGGGGTATTTGAAGCCAAAGTCGTAAGTCCGTCTCCGACTCTCCCCCATCTTCTTCGTCGATGATGTTCTGAGTCCATGGTACAATATAGTCGGCAAACGGCTTGTGGCACCAGTGCAACAGGTCATAAGACATGACCTTCACTATATCAACCTGGACTCCGGTCCCACTTCCTTCCATCCATCCCCAAAACGGCGTCTCGACACCACAATAGCCCGCCTTTTTCGCCGCCTGTGCAAAGGCCCACGTGTCTTCCATACTTCCAACTTCGACTCCATCCATCCACTTCTACCATCGATGCACGCACTGCCGCAATGCCACGTTTCACGGATGCGCTGCTTTGCGTGGAGAAGTCCTCTGGGCTATCGAGGTCATTCTTCCAGGTGTCACAAAATGGGCAAACGAAATGACCGAGGCCCAGGATCATCCATACTTCTTCCATATCGGCAATCCAAGACATCAATATCCTCCATGTCTCTCGTTCAAACCCGTCAGTGTCAACCGTACGATACAGCTTCTGGTCCTTCAAAGGTGAGAGGATCTTTGTAACGCATTGATGATAGAGCCGTTTACTTAGAATCCCCAGCATTGCCTTCTTCATCGTCTTGTTCTGCAGCTTTTGTTTGATCTTCAAAAGAATCGGGATGTATGCCAGGAGAAGGTACGCTTGACGGTGAATCGAGGCCCGTACGTCCTTGCGGATGTTCCCCAATGTGAGATAGAGCGGGTGGGCCATCCGACCTCTGGTATGCGAGGTGAGAGTTGTCTTGTCCGACGCAAGAATGATTGGGATGACTGTTGTTCCTGCAGGGACCTTTGACTGCTCCATTCCAACAGGTACAGATGAGTTCTGCAAGCTGGATTTTTCGTGATATAATTTCACTCACTTGTGCTTCCCACCACCCATCTCCTGTGCAGAACTCGTGGTACACGTGCCGTCCAGTTGCATCAAACACTCGCCGTGGGATGTAGTCCATCGAATTCGCATATGACGGATTTCCAAAAAGGTAACCCGCTGACGGAGATTTGAGTGCAGGGCACATTGGGTTGGGACAACGATGCCGGAGCATTGTCCTGGCGCTGAGCAAGGGGGTTTTGCTGGTTGGGTGTTGGCGGAGTACTGGTGCCTGGTCGAACATGCCGAGTTCGATTCGAGTTTGATCTTGGTGCGTTTTTTCCTGCTACTTCCTTCCCCCCAACTTCCTCCGTTTTCCCTTCTCTCCTTTGCTTTCCCTCCCCTTCTCTGTCCTTCACACACTCCTTCAAACTTGGTTCTGCTCTTTTGCAATGAACCGCACTCACACTCCTTACTTAAACCTCTCAGCATATACCCCATCTCAACCGACATCCGCCAGCACAGCCACAACCTCTTCCGCTCACCCAAACACCCACCAAGTTGAGGCTCGGCCAACTCGATCTCAGCAGCCTTCAGCATGTGCGCGACTAGTGAGCGAACAAGGCGCCTCACTGCAAGACCTTGCCGACATGACTCGCCATGAGGATCCGACCGCACCAGACCAAACCCATCAAGATGATGGGGACTATGGAGAAAGACGCCAACCATCTTGCTGTAAGTTGCTTCCAGAGTGTTTACTCTCACGTCGGACTGATTAGAATGTCACCCACATTCAATGTTTCGCTGTTCATAGGTGGTCCCGCGAAGCATCTGAATTCTAATACGCATCAGCCCGCTAGCAGTCTGCCAAGCTCTGCTGCCAAAAAACACCCGCAGCAAGAATCCTGCACGTCCCAATCCAATGCGCCCTGCTCCTATTCCCTCCTCGGGTTCTAGTCCTATCACTCAGCCTGAGGTTCCGCCGCAAGCACCAGCAGGCAATAGCGTCCGAGTCCACACCACGCCGCCAATCATAGATCCTGCCTTACTCAATCTACCCCCTCTCCATCCACCTCCACCTCCCCCGACATCTTTTCCCCCCACTTCCCAACTGGCAGCAAGTCAGTTCTCAGCTTGGACTCAATCCTCTTCGCCCCACAGAAACCTTACCCCCGGGAACTTTCACATCCCTCCCCAGACTCCAGCCACATGGCCACCAGCCCAGCAGATGATGGTAGGACAGCCACAGTATTCCAGCCCTTTTGCTGGTCCATCTCCTTTTCCCCAGCCCATTTTCGAAGATCAATCCACACGAGAAGCAGTCATGCCTGCAGAAGACCAAACCGCTCAACAACCAGTCCCCTCCGTACGTCGCGTGCTACATCGAGGTATAACGCATACTGATTGCTTTTGCAAAAAAGGTCTCGCCTCAGTCAGATACAGATGATGATGATGATGTCCTGGGCACCCTCCGCAACAAGACCTGGAAGCGATGTCACCGTCCCATCCAGCTCCCCCTCAATGTCACCTCCAAACATGGCAGCGGACTCGTCGCAATCGAAGCTGACCCACAAAATATCAGCTCATGGCCAGCGCAACAGCGACCACTTCTCCTCCTGGCACACTTCGAGTACGGTGCACTCTTGAATACTGAGAATGGGGCACCATCACCCAGCGCACAAGTCCGTTTCCAAGCCGAGGCTTATTCTCGGGCGATCATGTCCGTCTCCCAGTCCAAGTGTCACGGGCTTCCAGACAAGCCCACACCGACTATTCTACACTGTGTAAGCACCGTATATTGTGATTGTTCTGGCATATGACCGAAGGATTTGCACGATGTTGCGTTACCAGATACACAAGCATTGCTCCGCATTCCATGGACGAGTCAGAGATGCAGCCTTAGATGCGGTTTTCAGCATTTACAAGATACAAGAAAACGGTTCTGGCCCTGCTGAAGTTGCTGCCAAGGTCCAAGATCTCCTTCAAAACGCGAACTTTATCTTTCGTGAAATCACACCTGAGGTATTTGAACGCGTTAAAAGTTTGAAATCAAGTTCACTCACATCCTGATGATTTCTAGGGTCGGGCTGGCCCTTGGCGTCATCCGGCAATCACGAGTGTTATTATCAATAGCACGTTTGGAGATCGTGAAGCAGAGGGTATTATTACAAAACAACGGTATCTTCCTCTTGTTCTGCCACCAGTCATCTTCCTTGCATGTACTGTGGTATGTCATTTTTCGACTCCATCCACACTTGCTGCACTAACAACCAGACCCCGGCTCCAGATTCAACATGCTCTCAAGATGTGGTCAACTGGTACAAAGGTCATGCTGCCGTTCAAATTTGATGCCACGCACCGAAGCAACTACCAAGTTTACAATCGGAATTGGGATGAATACTTGGATCAGTGGGGTGAGGAAGGTGACGTGTATATGAAGGAAACCAGGGACCTTTTGACAAACCGGATTCGGTGAGTATTTTCCACTACCGTGTATACCTGGCTAATCGGAATATTATTTAGGAACATTGTTGATGCAGTCTCTGATCAAGCAGAGAACGATTTCAGCAGTCAACCCTTGTCAACTGAGACAAGCTTTTTTAGCGACACGGATGCAATCTAGTTCCCCTTTAATCAGCAGGTTTTGTCTTCCAGTTTTTGGCATTATACCCTTGGCCTAAGGTGTTTGGCTCGCCCGTCGCTTGTACCCCAATGATACCCGCCTCATTGTAGCTATATTAGATTCTATTTGTTATTCGATTCTATAGATATTTGCGAGTTGGGGCTGGTTGCAAATCATGCGAGTTGATTGGATACTACCCACTTTGGGGTACTATGTACGCTTTTGTTCGGCACTGTGTACTGCTGATATTTGTGTATAACAGCGGGACGGATGGTAGTCTAGCTAAAGTACAGAGTCTACAGAAAAGTATAAATAGTCGGACGTGCCTACAGCACACATACCCTTAGGCTGAACCTCCTTTTGATGCTACAAGTCACCATAGCGCATAGTAGCACTACCAGCCAAGTTCCTCCCTTTCCTGATGAGCGATGTGCGCGGCACCTCTTCTGCCAAATTTCGCAACCTGACGACCAGTCATCTTGAGCTTCATGATCTCTCCTCGTGCGACGGGGTTGGTGACTTCGGCGATGGTGCGGACCTGGCCTGTCAGTTGCGAGCTTGTTGACTGACGGAACTCCTGCCATGTTTCACCGAGTGAGATTTCCAGGGATTGACAGCCGAGTTTGCCTTGAGCACCCACTTCGTTCGAAACATGGTAGACTTTGCTCGTGAGTGGGCAGCCACAATAATGCTCAAGTCGCCCCTCACTTGAGCAACCAAGACACACAACATAGTAGTTCATTAATTGTTGAGGCTGTCCTAACATAAAACTCCATTCACCTACCAGGAAACCACTGCCATTTGTCTGCCCTTGCGGCTGCTCGCCAAGGTCTCCGTATTTAAAGGGGCGTTGCTACTTCCTGCAGAGGAACTCTATCTAGAAGGATCATATATATTCTACCCATGTGTGTGGTACAGCAAGGATAAGGACTATCTCTATTCGCGTCCCCGTTGCAGTAATGGATCTTAGACTGACACTCCATAAGAGTGTTGAGTTCGTGAGCCAAACTGATCGAATTTGACGGCTCCTTATCTCCACAAGCTCAGCAACCCGACCAAAGAAAGGTACATACATCCCTTCTTCGGGACGAAACCGGAAGAAACCTCATACGGTAAAAAGTCCAGTGATGCTCCAGCCGCGTTCCCTTCATCATCCTCGTTGTTATCGTAGTCCATGCCACTGATTCTTCTTCATCGTCGTCTGAGTCTGCTCTGCACTTTCCTTTGAGATTGTGACAGCCCACCATGTCTGGCTTGGGAGGCCTGGGTTGCTTGACGTGCCATTATGTATCTACGTGGGTTTTCTGAAGCTTTGGGATACTAACGAGTGACAAGCAGGGGGAGGGAAAGTCAGGATTGTCAGGACTCGGTCCTGCCCTGTACGAGAAACCAGGTCGAAACGTCTCGTCGCTGGAAGTCCCTGCAGATCTCACGCCACCTCCCACGCAGCGGACTAACCAACAGCATCGGGTATTAAGGAGCTCCGGACCGGGTCATGTGGATCAGCCGGTACCGGTTACCACAAGCCCTGGGGTCAGGCTCGGCCGATGGCATGCAGATGCTGACAACGTGTCAGCGTTACTATTGTTAGCCCTGTTGTCCGTGCTTCTATCATGTGTCCTGTCCCATGACCTGTGCAGCATGCGGTCATGCTGCGCATTGTCCTTGTTGTCCATGCTTCTCATCTTCTGTCTCAGTCTTATCTACACAGCCATTGTTCTCATTCCCGTTATGGACGTCGTCTCGCCGTCTGGAGGGCCTTGGGTCCTCCCTATAAGTAGGTTGCGTCTGGAGAGGGGATGTCTCTCCAACGCAACAACCTTGTCTACTCCTCTCCCCTACCTAACCAACAATCCAAAGGCTTACTGCCCCTTTTGTCTCTGTCTACCACTTTGAGCCCACTTTCCCCTCCCCTGCAACATTGCCCCGCTTAGCTAAGGTGCCAGCCCTTACTAAGACGTAACTGTCGAGGACCTGAGTCACCCCCGTGCCCAGTCCTGACAGGTATGTGTCCTTTGGCAAAAGAACGGTCAGGAGTGAAATGGCGCGTCAGGCTTGTCCCTGAGTACAGCCACAGGCCAGTTTACCGAAGTTCATAGATGTCAGTTGCCTGAGACAAGGTCTCCCCTCTCGACCTGGATAGCTCATGCTGTTCGTCTAGTGGTAATTGTGTCTACAAGGCATTAACCCTAAGTATTTGTTTGGCCTACTCCGTTTAGTGAAGCCTCTCTGGTCAAGTCGCCCCTTACTCACTTTAGTCGCACAACATAATTGTCCATTAATTCTAGAGGCCTTCCCAAGGTGAGACTCCATTCTCCTACCAGGAAGTCACTGCCAGGCAGACTCCAACCCAGCCGCTCACAGACGAATTTAAAACTCCGTGGGGTGGGGTGACAAATAAGGGTGTTTGAGCGGTGGGTTGACCTTGTTTGTTCAGGAGTTTTCGTATGAATCGTCTGCGTAGCGACTGGCAGAATTTGCCCTCGGCGTTATCGGTGTTTCTTCCTTGGCCGCTCGCCCTCTCCCTTCTCAACCGGTTTTTCTCCTCCCTCCTGCCTTTCTTCTACCGTAGTGAGCTCCTCCAGATAACCGGCCAAGCCGATCAATATTTATGCTGGGAGGAACGGACATTGCCTTAGAGTCGTGGAATCCGGAGATAGGTTCTTATGGTATACATAGTAAACATCACATAGGCCTTTTGTACACAGGATACGCCTATTCATTGATGTACACAATATGACGTACTAGAAGGTTCTAGTAAAGCTCTGCACTGCGCTACTGGGCCAGTAAGGCTGCTTGCATATGAGGAAGGAGGTGATGAGGGGTCGGGGAAGAAACACCGATAACGCCGAGGACAAATTCTGCCAGTTGCTACGCAGACGATTCATACGAAAACTCCTGAACAAACAAGGTCAACCCACCGCTCAAACTTGTCACCCCACCCCACGGAGTTTTAAATTCGTCTGCGAGCGGCTGGGTTGGAGTCTGACTGCCAGGTTCATCCGCTCTCTCGATTCACCCTCGCGTCTTCTCGCCCATCACCGTATTGAAATACGGACGTCACCACTCACTTCCTCCAGAGAAACGCTAGCTCGATGGATCATATATGTATCCAACCAGTCTGTTTGGTACATAACTCGATCTACGAAGCACTACTTAGCTAGGACACGATTCCTCGTTCCCATTGCAGTAATGGATCTTAGGCTTACGGCGTCGAGTGTCGAACCTGACGCATCCGTACCTCCATGGGCCCAGCAAACCGACCGAAGAACAACCAACTCTTCTTCATAGAGCCGCATATAAGCTCCGCAGCGCTCCGTTCCCCAATCTCAGCGTTGCCCCGTTAACCCAACTCCACTCGTCCAGACCTTCCTCCGCTTCGTGCTCCGCCATGGACAGGAGCGCCGCTTGACATCAGAACCTGCACTCAGTCAAGAAGTTTTGCTTGATATCGCTCAGATATTCAAACAAAGTCTGTTCATCGTGCGACGAAAACGCTGGTGAAGGGAGCTTGGAGTTGAAATGCGATGGAAGGACTCGAGTAGTCGTTTCAGTCGTACTATGTAAGGCCGTCAGCGACGGGCGCTTTGCAAAGTGTCGAAGGGCTTCTTACGCTCGAGAGAAACACATCCATTCGCGAGTCTCAGAGAAAGAGCCAGTCGTACGATGCCCGTCAGAGCCAAAGCTCTTGCAAGCGAGAATAGCGCCGCTTGGCGTTTCATAACTCTGATATTCAGGCTTTCCCAATGAGGCCCAGAGCGCGGAGATTCCTTACTTCCTCTTCGTACAGTTTGTCGTTCTTCTTGTTCGCAAGTTTGATCAAGTTGGGGTTCAAGGTGCTCCGCACGATATAGGTGCAAAATACGACGTTGTATCCCCTAGAGTGCTTAGGAAGAACTAGGAAAAGATACGTCAAGTCAATAAAGGTCCAACGAAAGGTATATGCGTTGTATGCTACCTGTCTTGATAATCTCCGTGCGTCTGATCATTTGCCGCCTAGGATCTTCGAACGAGAACATTTGGGTGAGGTCATTGGCGCGACATCCGATACTCTAGGAGCGTTTGATGTATAAGTTTAACGAAAGAGATACGAGCCATCAAGGCTCGATGACCCAGCGACCGATAACGCACATTGATCCACTAGCACACCCGACGAGGAGAAGCTCACCATCATGTTAACATTATTTGTCGAGCCCTTCCACATTCCCTCCACACCCCCGACCACAGCTTGCCCCGTCCAACTTGGCTTCTATGCCCGCTTCCAAAAGCTCACTCGCATCACTTGGTTCGTCATGGTGTACGGTTGTCGGACCATGGATTTGCCGGTGTTCTCTGGGTCCAGCATCTCGCCTTGGACCTCGACTTGGAACGGTCTGTTGAAGGTCTCTGCTAGCAACGGCATTTGGCGATGGAACGGACCAGTGCGGTAGTTCTAGGCCGTTTTCTATAAAATTAAAGGGATGAATAGTCGGGAGACGATGGGAAAAGGAAGGGTGGGCAACTCACGTTGAACGTTGTTGATCGGCCCCAAGTTGCCCTGTACTCCTTCGACCTGCGCTTGGCCGCCCAGCACACCCATCGTACCGACTTCCAGAGCGACTCGAGTAACTTCGGACGCGAACGCGTTGACCTGCTGCACCATCGAGTTGACGGGTAGCCTGGAGCGTGGCCGTCTCTCCCTCGACTTCGAACTTGAGTGCGCTGGCTGAGGTTTCCTTCCGCGACGGCGGTGGTGAACGGTCGCGATGCGTCGGACTTGTAGAGTCAATTTCAAGCGCATCTTGTTGAAGTTAGCTGCTCCTTCCACGTCGGAAACGTCCGCTTATCCACCGACGTGGCCCAACGTCCCCCCACTTCCAGCGACGCCCGCGAAACCTCTTCCGCGAAATTTCGCAATCTGACGACTACGTCGTTGAAGGTTGTCTTGAGCTCTAAGATCTCTCTCCCTGTGCGTCCACTTCGATCATCTTGCTGAGGCTCTCCGAGGGCGACGACTCCGGCGACTTCCCCGACAGCTCGGACTTTGGTCTCGTTCAGGTTCGCAGCGAGTTTGGTTGGCCGCCCGACAGAGCTCTTGCCACCTTCTACCAAGTGAGACTTCCGGGGATTGATCGCCGAGTTCGCCTTGAGCACCCACTTCGTCCGAAAACGCGGTGGACCTTTGCTCGCGAATTCGGTGAGACGTTCGATCGGGTTGATGACTTCCTTGCGCTGGCGCGTAACAGACCCTCGGATAGGGACGGTGACCTCCTGATGCAATCGTTTGTGTGGACCTGCGTGTGTGAAAGACGAGCACCAGGGTGAGCCTTTGACGAGGGTAAGAAGAAATGAGGAAGGTGAAATGGGGATGGAGGCTGCGGCGGTGGGATGCCACCTTGGGAGCGAAGACCTAGCTCCTCCATTAGAAAGCACGACAGAAATATATAGAATCCAGACGTATCAACCGAAGGCAGGTGTTTTCGGGAGCAGAAAACTCGAGACTTGCGGGACGGGTAACAGAAGAATGACCAGGGAAAGGCTCACCTTACAAATGCGAGCGACATTCTGGACGTGAACGTTGAGCAACTGGAGCTTGTCGGTGGTCGATATGATCACACGACCGTCGGCGCGCAGTGGGTGTCCCGGAGATGGTGCTCGCGAGTGAGTCGGATTCAGGTGGTCGATCCCGGCTGGGTAGGGTAGGTATAGGACGCAAGGTTCTTTGGCTCCTTGTGATGCGAGACAGCCCTCACCACTGCAGTCAAGTGGAATGGAATCAAGTGTTGAAGAACCGTGAGGCTTCCAGTCCTTGGTAGTACCGCCATTTGTGGGTGCCGAGGTATTGAGTTGAGCGGCGCGGCGAGAGTGGTATCGACGGCCGCTTTCATCGTTTCACTAATTCTGCAATGGACTGTTCGACCTCGACATCTGTGTTTAATGCGTGAGGGAATTGTGGAGGTAGGGGAGTGCCCGAGTCCTATGAAGCGATTAGGACGTAGAGATAGTCGAGGACGGGTCTTGGAGGCGTTGGAGACAGAGCCACCAAGTGCCACTCGCCCCTTCACTCGAAGCCGAGGAGCTAGCATGATCTTGCAACGCGTAAGCCGCATTCCATCCTCCTTATACATCGTCGTCTTCGTCGCCACCCATGTCGCCAAACTTTTCTTCCTTCTCTGCTTTGGTGCGCACACGCAATGATCCATCATGCTGAGCTCTTGATGCTTAAATCGCGCGAAACACCACAATCGAAGCCATGCTGCGGCCTGAGGTCTTCCAAGGAAAGCGAGACACGAGACGATGAGGAGGAAGGTGAGTGTATAAGTAGAGATGCGATGACGAGAGAGGAAAGGACGGTCGGAAGTGAAATCACGCAGATCCGAAACTGTGGGAGGGATGGACAACCGCTGCACCATGCTCTCGGTCAAGTCGCCCCTCACTTCACGACACACAACATTACTCTAATCATCGAGACTGTCCCACATGGAGTGACGTGGCCTGAAAAGTAGCACTGAAGACAGTTCTTGGCTCGTAGAAGTAGAGATTTTCCCCATCTGACAAGCTTCCAGCGCTCTCGTTGAAGCCTTTACACCATCGGGCGGTCGGGTTCGGGGTCGTTGGGTGGCTTTCGTGGCGTTTGCAAACGCGGCGAAGTTACTAAGTATTGAATTAAATCTTCAAGGGATGTAGTGGGGGGAAGAGAGCGGAAGCATGCTCGAAAGGATTTAATGGCAGAAGGTTGCCCTTTCGTTGACAGCAACACCCAAGTCCCGGAAATCTCAGTCACGCTGTCCCATCTCGGAACCCTCAAGTGGTGCACGCGAGGCGTCCTCTGTTCATCAGACAATATAAGGAGGTGTTCAAGTTGAACTAGTAAATACGTCGACGTCGACACAATAGAAATGGAAGGTCTCGCGAACGGACAAGTGCCTGAGGGATCTCCCAACACCTTGGTCAACTCAGACCCAGCCACCCTCGTGATGTCTTTCAAAAGCCCCCCGCCATACTCCTCGGCCTTATCCTCCAACTCGGCCTCCTTCTCTGCTCCATGATTGGGATTCCGTGCGGCATTTTTACCCCTGAGACCTGGCGTAGTCCGTTCTTCCTCTTCTTTATCCTCTCCCAGCAACTTCAATCGCTCCTCCAACCAACTTTTCTTCATAAATGCACAAATAAACTCCGCAACGTTTCTGTTCCCCGACCTGAGCATGGGCGCGTGAGCCCCACCTCCACGGGTATAAACCTTCCTCTTCTTCGTCGGCCGCTTCCGGGATTTGCGTCTGGCTCTGCCCTGGACAGGAGCGCCACCTGGCATCGGGACCTGCACTCGGTCGAGGTAGTTTTGCTTGATCATGTCGCTCAGATGATCAAACAAAGTCTGTTCATCGTGCGACGAAAACGCTGGCGAAGGGAGCTTGGAGTTGAAATAAAGGTGGAACGATTTGAACTGTCGTTTTAGTTGTGCTGTGTGGTTCGTCAGAAACGGGCGCTTTCGCAAGACGTCGAAGGGATTCTTACGTTCAGGAAGGATACGTCCATTCGCGAGTATCAGAGAGAGAACCAGTTACAGGATGCCTGTCGGGGCTAAAGGCTCCACCGACTTCCAAGCAAGAATAGCCCCGCTCGGCCGTTCGTAATTCTGGTCTTCAGGCTTTTTCCCAATGAGGCCGAGGGCACGGACACTCTTGACTTCCTTTTCGTACAGCTTGTCGTTCTTCTTGTTCGCAAGTCTGATCAAGTCGGGGTTCAAGGTGCTCCGCAGAATAAAGGTGCCGGACGATTGACCTGATGATCCCTGTAGGGCAATAGCTTTACGCATCTGACGCCTGAAGGAGCAACGCACTTTCTTCTTCCCGCCGTTCTCTTACTTCTCTTCTCCGATTAGCATCTCTCTCCGAGCGCGTCATCAATTCCAACCGAAGGTGTGGCGAAGAATCTTTTGCGCAGTCTCAAAAACCGCGTTTACCCCCTCGAGTTCTCAGGACGAACTAGAAGAGAATACACTAAGTCAACAAAAGTCTAAAGAAAGGTATACGCGTGATACACCACCTTTCTTGATAATCTCCGTGCGCCTAAGGGTTTGTCGCCTAGGCTCTTCGAACAGAGCCATTCGGACAAGGTCATTGGCGCGACGCTTGATTTCCTACGGGCGTTTAACATATCAGTTTCACGGAAGATGCGTGCAAGCGCCAAGGCGTCTGACCTCTGGTCCTAACCCGCCCGTCCCGCCCGCCCGCTTTTTGTTCGCCCCATCAGCTTGAGATTGAGACGCGCCAGCTACGTTTCCTTCGCCGGCTTCATCGTCATCATAATCCATGCCACCGTATTCTTCTTCATCGTCGTCGCCCGAGTCTGCTCCACGCCTTCTTTATGATTGTGATGGCCCACCACGTCTGGCTTGGGAGGCTTCGGTTGCTCGAGGCGCCATAACGCGATATGCCGCGTGTTCTTAAAGCTTTTAGAGACTGACGAGGTGGAAGAAGGTGGAGGAAAAGTCCTCCTTTGGGTGAAAGGACGGTCGGGACTGAAATCGCGCGTCAGGCTCCAAATTTCTGCGGGAAGGTCAGTCCCTCAGCACCGCCACTGCTTCCCAAACTTCAAAGTCTCAGCCGCGAGGGACGAAGTCACCTGTCGAAGCTCGATAGCTCATGATATCGGTCTAGAGGTAATTGGGTGTACGAGGCATTAAGGCTACTCAGTTCGGTCATTCGAAGGAATTGTCACGGGCTCGAGCCCTGCCCATTGTGCGAGCAATCCAAGATCTGTCGAGTTTGCTTGCGCGGTACCTGGATGCGCAAAGGTATGGAGATACGCTTTTTACATTACGAATTTGGAAAACGCCTGAACCCTTTTAGTCGATTCGCCTTTCCGTTGACGGATCCGAAGGCTAAGCAAGCAAACGCTTTCCTGGGGGGCGCCGGCTGAAGTGTCCGACGAGTTTAGAATCTCTGAGCCTCCGCAAAGCTGGAATGCCACTGCTCACCCAATTTCTGGGTCCTCGCGGCTCTCATGGAACCGGTCAAGGTGAAGCCTCTTTGTACCGAAAAAGGGAGAAACCCCCTATAGTAAGGCCTGTGGGCACGTGTGGTGCATGAGGCGCGCACATCCAGAGCCCTCGTCCGCCAACCTCTCCCTCTCGTCGCTACATCGAGGTCTATATACTACATTCCAACAGCACTCTATCGAATACAGCAATCAAATACCCGATCAATGAACAACGAATCTAACGTCGGTCAGCCGCCTACCATACCCTTAGCCATATCGCCAGCACGCCGGCGGCAAACCACACAAAGCCAAGTTTCGAATTCCAGTTTTTACAAACGGTTCCAAGACGCCCGGAGCGTTGCGATATCTATTCTCGAGGTAATCGCTCTCACCTTTTTGTGTCGGTGGCCTAAGCACTCAGTCGTGTACAACGTTAGGGCACCGAGTGGCCCGGCAGGTCTCAAACGGCGGCGCGAGATTTGTTGCAGGCCATCGAAGGTTCTCCGAATACCCAAGAATTTTCCGTAGATGCAAACGACTTGCCTGAGGACTTGCGCGAGGCTGTGGAGAAATTTGTCAGGTGAGAGCTGCCTGTGGCGACATCCCCCGGAACGTCGTTGGAATTTGCAAACAACCCTCTACCGCCCAATAGTGTTCTTCGCGAGGTCAACTCGAAATTGGAGAAGATATCTTTGAAGTACGGGGCTCGGAAACGAGGTATTCGAGAGCGGATTAAGTACTTCCTCGCCATGCTGCGCGAGGGCCGTTGCAGTCGAATTTTGCTTACTTGTCAGGACGACGTCGCCTTAGCCTCTAAAGTCATTCACGTAAGGCTGCAGACCTATCATTCCCTTACCCCTAGCCCTAACTTCCTTTCGTCTTTCGTAGGAGAATTTTGGGGACAGGGCGAATGAAGCCTTGGGAAGCTCGCTTGGGGCACCCCTCGCTCGTCCGACCGATTTGCCCGTCGAAGGTTCAATTGCAGGGGAGCACTCGAAGTCCGAAAAGGAATCGTCTGAGCTCCTCCCTCCCTCAAGTGGTCAGGAGCTCATTTTCTCCTCGGGCGAAGTGCACTCCACGGAAGGTTCAGGCGTTCCTCAGAGCGAGCAAGTCCATTCCACGGCGGCACCTGCACTCAGCGGGACAATTTCCGACGATCCCGGAAACCATCGCGAGGTTCCGAAGGAACCCATTGAGCCGACTAGACCCTTACAAAGCTCAACATCAATTCCCTCGCAGTCGTCGAAACCCGAAACAGCCCCTGATCGACACCAAGCGGTGGCCGCACGGCAGGCTCAATCGTCAACCGGACCCGAAACGCAGTCTAAGAAATCTCGCCGACAAGATTGTCTCAATGCTGCAAGCAAGGTATTTACAAGCGTCGAGGCATTTTCAGGAGTGATCCCTATCGTCGGGAGCTATGTCGGAGCAGCCGCCAAAGTTGGGTCGATGTGCATCGAAATGGTCCAGGTGCTGTACCGCTTCAACGTCTCGAGCTCCCTACCTCTCTGACATGGTGAACGCTGCTAGGGTATGGACAGCAATGATGAGGTAGCAGAGCGCTTAGAGGGACGTACATCTCGGCTGTCCAGTATTCTCGACCAGTTTAAACACCAATCTTTCGAACCAGAACGGAACAAAACGACTCAACTTATCAGCAATCTTCAGAGGCAAGCTTGTTCCTCCGCGCTTATGGATCGTAACGAAAGTTCTGATGGTACGCGCTCAGTGAACTTCATAGTGTACACGGGGATGTGCAGCAACTGCAATTACAGGGGACATTTCGGAGGGTGTTCTCGTCCAGCGAGAACGCTGGGCAATTACAGGAGTGGGAGGCGAAAATTCAACGCGCTTTGAATGAGATGCAGGTGCGTGACTCGTCGGGGATCGCGAACTTGTTTGCCGATGTCTGCTGTCTTCAGTTACTCCTCAACCTCAACACTGCAGACCGCGTTACTGATCTTTGTCAGTGCCTTCCTTAACCGACGAGGGGCTTTGGCTTACACTTTGACCTACAGACATCGCCGAGGTGCAGAAGGAGCGGCGAGAACTGCTCGCGTGTTTGGGAGATGGCAATTATGGGGCTCGGGATGACGAGATTGAGAACGTCACCTGTCATCCTGGAACCCGAGTGGACATTCTAGGTCGAATTGACGACTGGGTAAGCGGAGGGAAGGGCTTGGAGCCTCTTCTCTGGCTGAAGGGCATGGCTGGGCGAGGTAAGTCCGCAATTGCGTCGACGGTTGCCCATGAATGGAGAAAGCGGAAAGCTTCCTGCGCGCTCTTCCACTTCCGCCGGGGCCAAGCCGCATTATCCAAGCGCCTTATACGAGCACTTGCAAGGCAACTTATTTGTAATGGCACAACCGAAGTCAAAGAAGCGGTACTTCAGGGCGTACGGGACAACCGTGACATCGCAATCGAGAACATGGAGCAACAGTTCAAGATTCTCCTGGTTAAGCCACTCCAGAAACTAGAGCTAGATTCTACACCGGTCCTCCTGGTCATCGATGCATTAGATGAATGTGAGGATTCGAGCTATGCCGAGAGATTCATTGAGGCTATAGCGCGCCACTCTTCATCCGTCCAAGCGAACATCAAATTTCTCGTTACCAGTCGCCTCGAGGATCATTTGTTTCGCGCCCTTCACCATGAGGAGTGGCGGGAGGAGAACTTGGATGATGATCTCCCTGGGACTATTGAGGACATAGAGCGGTTCCTCCGCAGTAGACTCGAGATGATCAGAAAGAAGTACGGGCTCCCAGGTGACTGGCCCTCCCAGGAGGCGGTCGATTCTCTCGCCAAGTCGTCACAAGGTCTGTTTCAATGGGCGCATACCGCAATCAAGTACATCGGCGAGAATATGCCGAAACGTCGGCTTCGGGACTTGGTGAAGTCTCCAACCGGATGGGTCGGGCTGGATGATCTATATCACCAGATTCTCTTCAAGGCATTTGACAGATTGAAAACCGCAAATGGGGAAGACCAGCTCCTTTGCCGTGTGCTGGGAATTGTTGTCACAGCACCTTATCCCATCTCATTGGAAGTCATTGCTTACCTCTGCGCAGATCATAAATTGTTTGCTGATGACAATCAAGATGAGGTCATCGAGCTTTTGCGGGGTGAGATACTTGCTGGTCTTACATCCATACTATCCATTTCGGCATTGTCAAGTGATCCTATCCAGTTCATGCACACTTCAATCAGAGATCTCCTGACCGACGCAGGGCGATGCAAACAACAACCATACTCGATCGATGTGCCCCGGAGCCACCAGAACATTGCACTATGCTGCTTTAAACTCATGAAACGAGGGCTAAGGAAGAACATTTGTCAATTATCAGACCTATCAAAACCAAACTCTGATCCTGAGGTCCAGAGGATGGTGGAGCGCCATGTGCCCAAGGGCCTTCGGTATTGTTGCCGATCATGGCCAATACACCTGAAGGCTGCCTTGCAATGTAACATGGATTTACCCACCAATACTCCTCTCACATTGAGTTTCAAGGAGTTTAGTGAGGAACAGCTATTGTTCTGGCTTGAGGTCATGAGCTTAATTGAAGCAACTGGAGAGGGACTCACAATTGCTAAGGAGGTTCACAAGTGGCTTAAGGTAGGACAAAATCTGTGACTATTGCTGAGATAGCAATCAGCTTACTGGAGGTTGGTAACAGGATCCAAGGTGTAAAACAGATGAATGGTTGACTCAAATCTGGAATGACTTGCATCATTTCATTAGTGCATTTCTGGTGCCCATTTCATTTGGGGCATTGCAGATCTACATGTCAGCACTCCCACTGTGCCCAATCAATACAAGGCTGTATGAGCACTACAGGGACCACAGAATGAACAAAATGAAATATGGTCAGCAGAGATTGGGGTGGTCAGCAGCACTTTGGAGTCGGGTAGCTTCATCAGAGGTAGCCTCAGTGGCATTCTCACCAGATGCTGAGATCCTTGCCTCAGGATCTGAAGATCACACCATCCAGCTCTGGAATGCTGAGGGAGGTTCTCCAATTGGTGAGCCCCTCAGAGGGCATGGCGGTTGCGTGATGTCAGTGGCCTTTTCACCAGATGGAAAGATCCTTGCCTCTGGATCCACAGATTGCACCATCCGGATGTGGAATGTGAAGATGGGGTCTCTCATTGGTGAGCCCCTCAAGGATAGTAACATTGTGAGGTCAGTGGCCTTCTCCCCAGATGGGAAGACCCTTGCTTCTGGATCTGAGGATTGCACCATCCAGCTGTGGAATGTTGAGGCAAGGTCTCCTATTGGTGAGCCTCTCAGAGGGCATAGGAGTTGGGTGATTTCAGTGGCCTTCTCACCAGATGGGAAGACCCTTGCCTCTGGATCCTATGATGACACCATCTGGCTCTGGAATGTTGAGGCAGGGTCTCCAATTGGTGAACCACTCAGAGGGCATAGCGATTCAGTGACTTCAGTGGCCTTCTCACCAGATGGGAAGACCCTTGCCTCTGGATCCAAGGATCACACCATCTGGCTGTGGAATGTTGAGACAAGGTCTCCCATTGGTGAGCCACTCAGAGGGCATAGTGCCACTGTGTGGTCAGTGGCCTTCCCACCAAAGGGGGTGACCCTTGCCTCTGGATCTGAGGATTGCACCATCCAGCTGTGGGATTTTGAGCAAGGGATGGCCATTAGAGCACCCCTCAAAGGGCATAGCAGTTCAGTGAAGTCAGTCGCCTTCTCAACAGATGGAATGGCCCTTGCCTCTGGATCCAGTGATCACACCATCTGGCTATGGAATGTTGAGGCAGGGTCCCCCAGTGGTGAGCCCCTTATAAGGCATAGTAACTTTGTGTGGCGAGTGGCCTTCTCACCAGATGGGAAAACCCTTGCCTCTGGATTCTATGATGGGACCATCTGGCTGTGGAATGTTGAGGCGGGGTCTCCCATTAGTGAGCCCATCAGAGGGCATAGTGATCCAGTGGTGTCAGTTGCCTTCTCACCAGATGGGAAGACCCTTGCCTCTGGATCTGATGATCACACTGTCCGGCTCTGGAGTGTTGAGGCAGGGTGTCCTATTGGTGAGCCCATCAGAGGGCATAGCGATTCAGTGACATCAGTAGCCTTCTCACCAGATGGGAAGACCCTTGCCTCTGGATCCAGGGATTGCACTGTCCAGCTCTGGAGTGTTGAGGCAGGGTCTCCAATTGGTGAACCCCTCAGAGGGCATAGTGATTCAGTGACATCAGTGGCCTTCTCACCAGATGGGAAGACCCTTGCCTCTGGATCCAGGGATTGCACCATCTGCCTGTGGAATGTTGAGGCAAGGTCTCCTATTGGCAAGCCTCTAAGAGGGCATAGCGACATTGTGTGGTCAGTGGCCTTCTCATCAGATGGGAAGACCCTTGCATCTGGATCCAGGGATTGCACCATCCAGCTGTGGGATTTTGAGGAAGGGTCTCCCATTGGTGAGCCCCTCAGCGGGCATGCCTCAGTGGCATCAGTGGCCTTCTTACCAGCTGGTCTCATGGTTTCTAAGGATTATTATCTGGTGGAGTGTTACTGGAATCCAATAACCCAGCTCCCACTCCCACTCTTAGAAGTTGTGACTATGCTCTCTCGCTCATGTCCATTGCACCCCATCTCCTTGCACATCAAACAGCAGTGGTTAATGTTTGATAACTCCTACGTACTCTGGTTACCTTCAGAGTATTTTCACAGTGATGCTCTATCTCAAGCATTCCTTGTTAATGATTCTGTCATTGTCACATCTCTCTCTGTCACATCTTTTGATGTTTCTCAAGCTCTCTGCCTACAACCACTGTGTTCACATGCCCTTTGACTGTCCATTTACTATGTTGCTAGAGATGAGGTCTATTGCCTGACCCTTCCTTATTTGTTGTGATGTATGTTGAAACTAACCTCAACTTCCTGTATATAGCTGCAATCAGGGATCATTTCATTTGGTTGGTTGTGTCTCATCTGCCACACCACAGGATGACTGTACAAAAGCCATGGACTGTACTGTCTTTGTGTGAACATCCAGCAAAATTCGCAAGTCATCCAATACGGCCTTTTGTGTTCAATCTATCAATGCAGATGGCAGAATACTGAATAATCAAAATATAGGGATTTTACAAATCCTCAGCAACATTAGCCAATACAGAGAAGAAGTTGAAGTAAGAACATGGAGAGTGGGAATTGTAGTACAATGAGGAAGGGGTTTGATGGATGATGGCCAGAAGAACCTCCAGGGGTGGGTTCTGCAGGATAATCAATGTTGTGAATATGCAGCTGGCATCCCTAGCAAATCACAATTTTCTCATGCAACTTAGGGCGAAAAAATCCTTGGAGATGGTGGCCTTTCACCATCATTTTCTCAGCAAACGAAATCCTGAAGATTTTCTTCTTCATTTCAGACAATACTTAGACTATTTCAGATTTTCTTCTCATTCCAGGATAGATCCCTTTAGTCAGAATTTTAGCCAATCCAAAACACAATACCTAGTCTATCGCATCTTACACATCCTTTTCTCACTCTGCATAAAATGTTGAAGCCAATCATGATGCTGGACATGGAATCAGGCCTTTCTTGTTAACCATTTTATCATTGTTGCATCCCTCTCAGTCTCATTTGTTGATGTTTCTGAAGCTCTTCTTTTAGAACCACTCCATTCACATCCTCTTTTGAGGGATCGCTTGGTCTCCTGCCATGTCCAATGTATACTACATAACCTTCTGTAATTGTCTTATCTGTTGTGGTCTATAATCTGGGATTAAGTATAGTGTGGGACAGTGAATCATGACCACCTCTATTTCCCCACTGTTTGAACTGAAATTTTGCCATCACACTCTCTAGACATACGGGTTTATAAGTGAAAAACTCGTTTTGACAAAAAATACCACTCGGGGTCCTTTTGCGGCAAAAATTCTGACCTAACCCCAACCTAACCCCTTGAGAAAACGCGTTTGGTGGGGTCGACCTGAATTTTCCATGGGGTTTTGTGGCGAAAATTCTGTCGAAAAAGTCATACTTTGAGTTTTGAGAAAATCACTCCGATATATTTATAGATACACCTAAGAACATCATTTCTACAAAGTCTTAGGGTCCCAGTACTAAATTTGGGGGAGTAGTTTCACAAATAGTGGGGAACCGGAAATTGGTCACAACTCACTGTCCCACACTGTATTTAAAAACCCCCTCGGATAAACCCCTTCACAAAACCCCTTCCAATCGGCTGGCTGACAAAGCCTAGGAGCTCAATCGGAAGCTTCAGGGTCCTTCCTTTTGTACACGTCGCTGCATCTCCTTCCGCCACAGTTCCTCTGGTGTCCTAGATAAGCAATTGAGCAGTACAAGTTACAACTATGCGGTTCTATATATTCCTAAATCAATACAGTTTTGATAGGTTTTGGGCTTAAGCTTAGGGCTTCTTATTTGAAATGCCCTTAAAGTCTGCTTAAGTGAGTAATCAAGCACATGCAGCTCGATTTTCTCGTTTCTACTCCCATATTCATTTTAAAACTATTCCCTGAACCCGTCATGTCAGGGTGAATGGGTCTTACCAGCAGCATTTAGGTGGTCTTTAAGCACCCATCGGCTTTTCTCAGCTTTTCTCTTCCGCTCCGCCGTCCCTTCCGCTTCCGCTGTTCCTTCTTATCCTATTAGTCTTTTTCTTTATTTTATCTCCTTTTTGATCGCTTCTCGCTCCTAATAAGATGTCTTTAAGGGCTCATTGGCTTTCTTGGTTATTCCTCCACTTCCGCTCCAGTTTGTGACGTTTAGTCAAATTTGTAACTTCCGTATCAATTCCAGCCATCTCAGCTCCGCACGGACGATGTCAACATGTTCTCTCATTTTCCTCACATATCCTAATTAGGGTCTATATGGGTTCTTAGCTGGATAGAGTCAAAACCTAGCTCTGGTTCCAACTACCTGCAAGCTTGCAAGTATGTCTACATGAGTTCCCAGCATGCTTCCAAGCGGCATGACCGCCTAGACCATTTTGTCCGCCTGTCAGTCTAGGTGTCAACTGCAATTCCATCCTCAAGGTGCAGTAAGCACGAAGGCCATGGAAGCATGTGCGGAAGAGTTCATTTTCTACAACCCTTCCCTCGACGCGACACTTCTCCCAACCCCTCATTGAAAACCACTTCAGGTACATGGTAAGCTAATTCCACCGAGTCCTAAGTGTCGCCAAACCACTACAACGACTCCTCTGCCGTCCCAGAATGCCGCACCGCTGCATAGACCCAAAGTTGGCTCGGTCTATTGTATGATGGAGTTTATGATCTGATTCCTTTTCTTTTTCTTTTGCTTAACACAAAAGATGCGGAAACAGCCGAAGGTAGCTAGTCGAAGGCCATTGCTGGCACCGTTGGTTCCAAGGTCCGGAAGTGGTCCACCGTTGCCGGCTGCTGTTCTGTTGAACTCCACACAGGAGAAACCGAATATTTGTAAAAACCACAGAGTACATAGACAATATACAACGGTCTTCTTGAGTTTTCTTTTGAAATCTGCCTCGTTGACACCATCCACACCAACACGAGTCCGATCACCTTCCCGCACCTCGAGAGGGTGCAATGCGTTACCAGGCTAAAAATAATACGATGTCCAGCTTAAAGCCATCCATAAAAAATGAACCAAATGATAAAAACAAGTAATTAGCATGATAACAAGTCGATATATGCATACCGGCAGTGCTAGAGAAAGACTTCAGCCACACTGTTTCACCGGAGGCGAACACTCGTATCGAAGTATCCGCCCGAAGCCCGTTTCTCAGTGCACCTCACATACCCAGAGCTTACACCTCTTGAGAAATAAACGAATCTGTGAATTCCCAGCTTGCTTTGGGGAGTGATGCCAGTGTGTTTGGTTCAACTTGTAGGACTGGTTGAGGACGGCCCAACACTCTGTGCCATCCTGAGTTCCAACCAGAGTGAATTTTTTTGTTTTCATGTTGCTTTAATTTATATTGGAGCATAAATTTTGGTGCAACTTTCAATAGGGGATAGGATGAAAACGACGAGGTTGCGTTGAAGGGAGGTTGTGTAGAAAACGAAATTACGAACTCTTCCACGGCCTTCCAGCCTGCCGCAGTGAGAAAGATCCCTCCCTTAGGCTCAGGGATCCCTGCGCTAAATGCGTGGACGTAACCATGTATTTATATATCAATTAAACTACCTTTCTTTAGATTCCTGACACCACAGAGTCCTCTCAGCCCTTGAAATGAGCACGTTCCCACCGCTCAAAGTGGCTTGGTAGCTGAGTCAGCAGACTGGAAGAGGTTCCCTCAGGAATTTCTCCAAAAAAGGGGGTTTCCAAATAGTATTACCCTATAATCTTGGGTCTTGTATCTAGCCAGACTCGGGGGTCATTTCATTTGGTCTGCATCTCATCAGCCAAGTTGCAGAACAACGTACCATTCATCACAGGATAATTGTAAAAGAAAGTCATGGACCCAGCCTGCTCTACATGCGGACAGATGCAAGCAATAACCCCACACCAGGCATATTTCCATCCTTTGCCCAATCTATCAATGCCAACCGCAGAATGGACTGGATAATCAAAATATAGGCATTGTACAAAACAACATTAGCCAATACAGACAAGAACCGAAGTAAGAGAATGAAGAATGGGAATCATAGTACAATGAGGAAAGGGGTTTGATGACGGCCAGAAAAACCTCCATAAGCATCACAGTGACAATCAATGTCGTGTATACGCAGCATGGGTTGCCTCTCTTGCAGCATGAGGTGCTTGTGGTCGAACAAGCTTGGAGATCGCGTTGGTGAGGTCGGCACGGTGTAACGGTTCTGGAAGCAATGCGTCAGCGAAAACACCACAAACGCTGAAGCGCTGGCAACGTACTGGTGACGCGGTCATCCATTCCTGCCTGCAGGCAGCGCTCATGGTCGCCAATCACTATGTCGAGGATAGGTTAGAGGTTGCAATACCAACAGCTAAAGGTCGCGACATACTGGCATGAGCCGTCAACGCAATAATAGGTGTTCGCTCCAGGCTCTGCTCAGACTCGAAGGCCCGGATGAGCTCCGTAGCTTCCATGCCACCCATGAAGGGCATCGAGACGCCCATATGTGGAGAACTGT
This sequence comes from Tulasnella sp. 424, assembly GCA_019633425.1. Lineage (NCBI taxonomy): Eukaryota > Fungi > Basidiomycota > Agaricomycetes > Cantharellales > Tulasnellaceae > Tulasnella > Tulasnella sp. 424. Next base: position 25,957 of record WSUB01000161.1, read on the forward strand.
CGGCCGAGAACTCACTAAAGCGATGGGAACTGAGGGACGTACCAGAATGACGTCATATGGCTTGCCTTGGTGCCAACGCTCCTTGACAGCGTCGACCGCCAGCTGCCCGTTCTCGACGATCTGCACATGGTGACCATAGTTCTCCAGGAGCTTCACTGCGACGTTCTGATTGACCATGTTATCCTCAGCAAGTAGAATGTCGTAGTCATCGCTGGCGCGTCGACAGCTTGATGTGAAGTGATGGATTCCAATGCGGTAACTAGGGTGTTGGCGAGGTCTTCATGGTTGCAAGGTGTGGTGAGCTGAGCGCTGATACTGTTGTCGAGGCACCATTTCACTGCGAGGAGGGCATCATTAGCCACTGACGTCACAACAGCGGGTGGACAGGCTTACAGTTCAAGCGTGACATGCAGTGAGGAGGTAGAGGCTAGACGAGATGCAGGCCGGTCAGCTGACACCCGTCGGGAGTTGGTCGATCATCCCTTACCGGAGAAAGAAGGATGATGGGGATATATCGGAGGTGGTCGAGGTCACGAAGTTTCTCGGTCTACACAAGGCCAGTTAGTAGGAACAAACGCACAGAATATCCCCAAGCGAAACTCACCCCGGCCAAGGAATCAACGATGATAGTATCGACATGAGGAATTCTAGACTTGTCTGCCAAACGAATGACGTCATGCGAAATGAAAAACAATCCCAATCCCCCGAACCTGATTTCGTGAGACATATAGGCCAAAAACTCAGACTTGGACCTGTTCGCCAGCTCAGCCGCTTCCCTTGCAGCCGTGTTCTTCTGAATGCTCTCTCGCAAATTGTACACCATCTGATTGATCTGAGTCTTGAGCGAGTCCATCTCTCCGCTAGCCTTGACGGTGATGAATCGAGTGAAATCTCCGTCCGTCGCAGCAGCTGAAATCTGAGTGAAGCCTTGGACTTAGGACGTCAGGTTGTTGGCCATGGTGTTGATGGAAACGCTGTTTTCGCCGCACGGTCAGCATCGAACGCGGGAGGGAGCGAGTATATGTGAGACTTATGTGATATCTTGCCACACGTCAGACATGTTCTGTACCTCAGCTTGGACACCTAATTTACCCTCGGTACCGACTTCTCGAGCGACCTTCATGACTTCAGTGGCGAAAACAGCAAGTTGGTCGATCATGCTGTTGATAGTGCTGACGAGGTCCAAGATTTCACCAGCGACGGAAACTCCAACGCATTTCTGAGTGAGGTCTCCTCGGGTGACGGTGGTCTACCCGAGGAAGGAGAGAAAAGGAGGTGATGTCAGCAAACCTTTTCCCCGTCGCTAATACCCCTTGAATGTGCAGTTGCCTTTGCGATTGTTCGGACTTGCACAGTCAACTACTAGAACGTACACGGAAAACCCAAGGTCGGACGATCAAAACGTTGCAGCGATCCCAGGGGAAGGAACGTACATTCAACGCCATGTTGTTCACATTCTCCGTCAAATCCTTCCACGTTCCACTAACACCGGGTACCGAAGCACGTCCTCCAAGCTTTCCTTCCGTTCCGACTTCACGAGCGACACTATCAATCCCCCAAAACGTCAGTCAAACCCCGTCAAAATGTCGGGGCCGGCCTCCACTACTCACCAAGTAACTTCAGCAGCAAAAGTCGACAAACTCTCCGTCATACCGTTCACGGTCTGCTTCAACTCGAGAATCTCTTCTTTGACATCGACTTCGATCCTCATGGTGAGATCTCCTTGCGCGACGGCCTTGGTGACTTCAGCGATCGAACGGACTTGGGTAGTGAGATTCAACGCCTGTCAACAGCAGCGACGGGTGGCGCTGGCGTGTGCGGCGAACCGATAGAAAAAGAGCTAAAGTGAGGAATCGATTCTACCACAACTCGATCATGCCGAGGGGACTCACCGTCATGTTGACGTTGTTCATCAAGACCTCCCACATTCCTTCCACACCTTCAACCATAGCTTGTCCACCCAACTTGCCTTCCATGCCTACTTCCAAACTCACTCGCGTCACTTTGTTGGCCAGGGTGTACAGCTGTCGGACCATGGAGTTGACCGTGTTCTTCAAATCCAGCATCTCGCCTTGCACGTCGACTTGCACGGTCTGCTGCAGCCTGTCGCCACTGGCGACGGCTTTCGTGACATTGGCGATGGAACGGACTTGCGCGGTGAGGTTCTCCGCCATTTTCTAAAACGTCGAGGGTCGATTAGGCGAACTCGATAGGACGATACAAAGGTCGTCGAAACTCACGTTGACGTTGTTGGTAAGATCGGCCCACGTTCCTTTCACTCCTTCGACCTGCGCTTGACCGCCTAGCACACCCATCGTACCAACTTCAAGAGCGACTCGAGTGACTTCAGATGCGAATGTGTTGAGTTGCTGCACCATCGAGTTGACGGTATTCTTGAGCGTGGCCATCTCTCCTTCGACTTCAATCTCAATGTGTTGGGTGAGGTCTCCTTTGGCTACGGCGGTGGTGACGGTGGCGATACTTCGCACTTGCTGCGTCAAGTTCAAGCACATCTTGTTCACGTTGTTGGTAAGCTGCCACCATAATCCTTCTACGTCTGGCACGTCCGCCTGTCCACCAAGGTTGCCCAACGTCCCCAATTCGAGCGACACGTGCCACACTTCCTCCGCCAACTTCCGTAGTCGAATCACCATCCCGTTGGCCGTCGTTTTGAGCTCCAAGACCTCTCCCTGCGCGCCCACTTCGATCATCTTGCTGAGGTCTCCAAGGGCGACGGCTTTGGTGACCTGGGCAATGGCACGGACCTGGTTCGTCAGATTGGCAGTGAGCTTGTTGACCGTTCTGCAGAGCTCCTGCCAGGTCCCGCCGAGAGCGACTTCAGAGACTTGACCGCCGAGTTTGCCTTGAGTACTGACTTCGTCTGACACGCGGGTAACATCACTCGCGCATTCGGCTAGATGTTCAACCATCGTGTTGATGACTTCCTTTGAGCTGGACCAGAACTGAACCTTGGATATGGACAGTGATCTTCTGAGTGAGACCATTGTTTGCTACCGCCTGACATGTGCCAAAGACACAAGTGTGAGTTTTCTTTTTATCGGAGGATGGTGAAAATGAGGAGGGTGGGATGGGAAGGAAGTTGCGTTCCGCCCGTTGGGAAGCCGTTTGTCTAGGCCTGACCTCACTGCGCATTAGAAAGCACGATGGCGATATGCAGAAGAGACAGGTCTCCACCGAAGGCAGGTGTTTTCGATAGCAGAAAAAAAGCATGATATGGGAGGAGGGGAAAGACAAAAGAGGACGAATGCTCACCTTGGAAACGCGAGCGGCATCCTGGCCCTAGGCCTTGAGCAATTGGAGCTCGTGATATGACAACCGTACCGTCGGCGTGCAGCGGGCGGTCTGAGGAGATAGATGCGAGTGAGTCGGCAGAGGGTGCTCGCCCGCAGGGGGGCAGAAGTAAGACGCACCGTTCTTCACCCCTGCGATGCATTCGAGCCATTACTGCCGTTGTTGGCCCCTGGAGTAGAATCGGGTGTTGGTGGACCGTGAGGGTTCCAGTCCATGGAGGAGCTGCCATTTGTAGGTGCCGAGTAAGTGGGTCGAGCAGAGACTGTGGTATCGCATCAGTCGTTTAGCCAATCCCGCGATGGACTGTTCGACTGCGGCCTCTTTGCTCAACATGTGAGGATAAGCTGGGGTATAGGAATGCCTGAGTCGTACGGAGCGATTAGGGTGAGAAGGCGGTCGAGGAATTAATGGATTGGGAGGCGCCTCGGATGCAGCCTCTTTAGATGGCGTCGAAAGAGAAGTGGATGAGGACTGTGCCATACACGAAGGGAGGGACTTGTGAGCTGAGTTGTTCATGCGATCGGAGCAACTAAAATGGCCTTACCTTTGGGGTGGAGGTGGAGAGAGACAGGGTGTGGATTGATGAGGGGCGGAGAAGACACATGAGGGGGAGATTCAAAAGCTTGGGCAATCGGGTAGCCGGATTGGAAGTCGTTGGAGAGGTTTCGTGGTGTCAATTGGCGTGTGGTGTTGTTGGGCAGTTTATTGGTTATTCAAGCCATACAGTGAACGGGGATATGCTCAAGGGAGAGGGAGCCGTCGACAGTCTGTTTCAAAAGACCCTGGAATATTTGAGGAGGGGACTCGGAGACGTATGCATCAAGTTCCCCCTCAGCTCAAACCGGGGAGCCAGCATGGTCTTGTGATGCAACAGCCGCATTCTCTCCTCCTCGTACCTCGTCGTCGCCGTAGTTCATGCTGCCATACCGTTCTTCTTCCTTCTCTGCACTAGGTCCGCGCACACGATGATCCATCAGCCGAGCCTGCCACGCTTAAATTGCACGAAGCACCAGCATCGAAGCTATGTCGCAGTCTGGAGTCTTCCGAGGAAAGAGAGCCATGTGAGAAGGTGAGGAAGAAGGTAAGTTTGTACGTAGGGATGCGACGTCAAGCTACGTTGACAGAGGAAAGAACGGTCGGAAGTGAAATCGTGCAGATCCGAAACTGTGGGAGGGGTGGACAGCCACAATAATGTTCCCCGGTCAAGTCGCCCCTCACTTCAGCAGCCAAGACACACAACATAACAGTACTTACTAGTCCACTACTCTAATCGTCGCGACACCATCCCAACATGAAACTCCACTCTCCTGCCTGCCACGTTTGTCTGCTTTCTTGATTCACCCCCGCTGCGTGCCCGGGCCTTCGGATTTAAACGGACGTCGCCACCACTCCATCCACATGTGTCACATACATCCCACCAGAGGGTTCGGTATGCAACTCGATCCACGAAACACTAGTGCCGCTAGTCAGCAAGGACATGGACTATCGATTCGCATCCCCTCTCGGTAATGGCTATTAGACTTGAGGGTGTCGAGTTCGCGAGCCAAAACTGTCATCGAACCTTGACGCATCCGTACCTCCACGAGGCCAGCAGCCTGACGCTGAACAGCTTCCTCCTCGCGACGTTGGCCAAACGCAGGTGCATCCCTTCGGGCGAAAAACGGGGGAAACTCCATACGATACAACTTGCGGGCACAGGGAACTGGGAAGAGTGTCCTTCTGCTGCCGTGTTCTTTCCCCCACTTCGTCCTCTCACAGTAATTTCAACTTCTCGTCCAACCAACCCCATTTCATCAAGTCGCATAGGCTCCGCGGCGCTCTGTTCCCAAGTTCTCAGTATGGGCAATGAACCCTACCTCCACTGGTATAAACCCTGCTCCTCTTCGTCCGCCGCTTTCCGGGATTTGCGTCGTGCTCCCGCCCTGGACAGGAGCGCCACCTGGTATCGGGACCCGCATTTGGTCGAGGTAATTTTGCTTGATGATGTTGCTCAGATGGTCAAACAAAGTCTGCGACGAAAACGCTGGCAAAGGGAGTTTGGACTTGCAATACAGGTGGAACGACTTAAGCTGTCGTTTCAGTTGTGCTGTGCAGGCCGTCAGAAATGGGCGCTTTTGCAAGACGTCGGAGGGACTCTTACGTTCAGGAAGCATACGTCCATTCGCGAGTATCAGAGAAAGAACCAGTTGCAGGATGCCTGTCGGGGCTAAAGGCTCCACCGACTTCCAAGCGAGAATTGCGCCTCTCGGCCGTTCGTAATTCTGGTTTTAAGGTTCTTTTCCAACGAGGCCAAGAGGGCAGACTCTTGACTTCTTCTTCATACAGTTTGTCGTTCTTCTTGTTCGCAAGTCTGATCAAGTCGGGGTTCAAGGTGCTCCGCAGGATATAGGTGCCCAATGATTGACCTGATGATCCTGTCAGTAATAGCTTTATGCATCTATCGCCTGCTTCTCTACGCCGATAGCGTCTCTCTCCGAGCGCGTCATGAATTCCACCACTTCCATACCGAAGGTGTGGCGAAGAATCTTTTGCGCAGTCCCAAAAACGGCGTTAATCCCCCTAGAGTTCTCGGGAAGAACTAGAAGAAAATCCATCAGGTCAATACGCTAAAGAAAGGTATACGCGTGACTATGCCACCTTTCTTGATAATCTCTGTGCGCCTGATCGTTTGCCACCTAGGCTCTTGAAACAGAGCCATTCAGACAAGATCATTAGAGCGAAGTTGATTTCATACAAGCATCTGATGTCTTAGCACAATGAAGGATGTACGAAGTGTTGAGGCGCGAACAGCTGACCTCAAGGCCTAATCCGCCTGTCCCATCCGCCCGCCTTTTGTTCGCCCCATCAGCTTGAGACCCAGCACGAGCTTGTGACACGCCAGCCAAGTTTCCTTCGTCATCTTCATCGTCACTGTAGTCCATGACACCAAGTTCTTCTTCATCGTCGTCCGGGTCTGCTCCGCGTCTCCTTCGAGATTGTGATGGCCCGGCACGTCTGGCTTGGGAGACTTGGGTTGCTCGGGGCACCATTATGCGACCAACAGGTGTTTCCTGGAGCCTTGGGGGACTAACAAGATGCGAGAATGTGAAGGAAAAGTCGGTATGTGTCCTTTGGTGAAAGAATGGGCGAAAGTGAAATTGTGCCCCAAACTGCGGGAACGTGATCCCTAGCACCGCCACAGACCATTTGTTCGTAGCGAAATCCGGGGCCTTAGACAACACAAAATGGGCTCCAGTAGCCACGATCTTATTCATGGATCAAGGTACAACTATGGCTCCTTCTTTTCTCTATTATTCCTTTTCTCTCCTTCCGTTTCCCGCTGGAATCTCCTCCCATCACCCCCCATTAGAATCGGCATCCACCGGTTCTTACTAGCCTACACCCCTACCACTTCCCAATAGCCTTTGGCATCGTAGACCCACTTTTGCTTGTTTTTCTCTCTCCTCGTGACCACATGTAGTAGCGGTCCCTGTTTAGTCGGGACCGTACCTTGCCGCCCTTAGGGCTTGGCTGTTCGCGGTATACAAACAAAGATTTAGAGCTGAACAGACCAGCTTGCCTGGAAGCCACTAGGCTCGCCCCTCGAAGCTCGATCTAGATACTTAGCTCACACAATCAGTCTGGTTGTAATTATTACCGTCATTCAGGTAGGACTCAGAGAAGGACTCCACGTTCCCTCTCCATCGCCAACGAAGGGGATCTCCAGTACTACTTGGGGCGTTGACCTGTATTGCGATAGCAGTATCGAGGTATACTTCACCGCTTCATCTATATTGCGAATTTGTGAAAATAAAAGTTTGAACCCCTTTCTGTTGATTCCCCTTTGACAGGATTCGGAGGCGAGTGGAAAGAGGACTCAGCAGTTGATGAGAGCACCAAACTGAACCGCCTGAATGCCTGCGTGATACCGAAGCTAGTAATCGACTGGTCAAACGATTTCTGGTATCCTCGCGAATCCACGGTACAGCAAACCCTCTTTGTGCCCCAAAAGGGAGAACCCGAAGTCTGCCAAGACTTGCGGGCACGTGCGTTGCACCGCCCACACAGACCCTTTTCTCCCTCTCGTCTCTACATCGAGGTCTCTCTGCTACATTCCATTAGCACTCTATCGAATACAACAATTCAATACCCGAACAATGAGCGACAAATCCAACGTCGGTCAGCCGCCTCCCAAACCCTCGGACATATCACCACTCCGCCGGCGCCAAACCACCCAAAGCGAAGTTTCGAACTCCAGTTTTCACAAACGGCTCCGAGACGCCCGGAGTGTCGCAATATCTCTTCTGGAGGTAACCATTCTCACATAGTTGTGGCGGTGGCCTAAGCGCTCAGTCTTGTTTGACGTTAGGGCACCGAGTGGCCACGCACGTCTCGAACGGCAGCGCAAGCCTTGTTGCAGGCCATTGAAGATTCCCCAAACGTCCAAGACTTTGTTGGAGATGCAAACGACATGTCTGAGGACTTACGTGAAGCCATGGAGAATTTCATCAGGTGAGAACTGCCATTGACCATGTCCCCCTTAAACGTCTTCAGAGTTTGCAAACAACCTTCTCCTCCGTGATAGAGTTCTTCGAGATGTCGAAATAAAGTTGGACAAGCTGGCCTTAAAGTATGGAACTTGTAAACGAGGCATGCGAGAGCGGATTAAGTACTTCCTCGCGATGCTGCGAGAACACCGTTGCAGTCAAATTTTACAAACTTGTCATGTCGAGGTCGACTTAGCCTCGAAAAGCATTCACGTAAGGCTCCCAACCTACTATTTTCTTTTCCTCCACCCCTGAATAAACTCCGTTGTTTGTAGGATAATTTAGGGGATGGTCCTCCTGAACCCTTGGGAAGTTCGCCGGAAGTTCACCTTGCCCGTCCAATCGAGTCGCCCGCCGAAGCTTCAACTGCAGGGGAGCACTCCACGACGAAAGAAGAACCGCCCGAGCTCCCCCTCCCCTCCAGTGGCCAGAAGCTCATCTTCTCCTCTGGTGATGTGGACCCCACGGAAGGTTTAAGTCTTCCTCAGACCGAGCAGGTCCTGTCCACGGCAGTACTTGGGGCTAGCGACGGCTCTCCCAACAATCACCTCGAGGATCCGAAGGAAGTCATTGAGCCGACTACACCGCCGCCAAGCTCAATGCCAATTGCCGTGCAGTCGTCAGCACCCGGAACGACGCCTGATCGACCTCAAGCAGTGGTCGATGGGGAGGCTCAGTCGCCAGAGGGAGACGAAACGCAGCCTATGACAGCTCTCCTGCAGTATTGGCTGAGCGTCGCAAACGGGGTATTTACAAGCGTTGAGGAATTTTCTGTGACGAGCCCTATTGTCGGGAACTATGTCGGAGCAGCCGCCAAAGTCGGGTTGGCATGCGTCGAAATGGTCCAGGTGCGGTGCCGCTTCAACGACTCGAGGCTACCACCTGTCTGACACAGAGAACTCTGCTAGGGTATGTACAGCAATAACGAGGCAGCAAAGCGCTTGCAGGCACGTACATCCCGGCTGTCCGATATTCTCAAGCAATTTAAGCACCAACCTTTCGAACCGGAACGAGACAAGACGGCTCAACTTATCAAGAATCTCCAAAGGCAAGTCTGGTACACCGCGCCCATGGATCGTAAGAAAGGTTCTGATGGTACGGGTCCAGCGCACTTCATAGTGTACGCGACGATGTACAGCAAATGCAATCACAGGGGACATTTCGGAAGCTTTTCTCACAGAGCAGGAACACTGGGGCATTAGAAGAGTGGGAGGCAAAAATTCAACGCGCTTTGAATGAGATGCAGGTACGTGACTCGTCGGGGACCGTGAACCTGTTTGCCGATGCCTGCCGTCTTCAGTTACTCCTCAATATCGACATTGCGGACCACGTTACTGAGCTTTGTCAGGGCCTTCCTTAAATGACGAGGTAGCCTTACTTACACCTTGACTTCCAGACATCGCCCAAGTGCAGAAAGAACGGCGAGATTTGCTCACGTGTTTGGGAGATGGCAATTATGGGGCTCGAGATGACGAGATTGAGAACGTCACCTGTCATCCTGGAACTCGAGTGGACATTCTAGCTCAAATTGATGACTGGGTAAGTAAGGGGAAGCGCTCGGAGCCTCTTCTCTGGTTGAGGGGCATGGCTGGGCGAGGTAAGTCGGCAATTGCGTTGACGGTCGCATACGGATGGAGAGCGCGGAATGCTTCCTGCGCACTCTTCCACTTCCGCCGGGGCAAGACCGAATTATCGCAGCACCTTATCTGCACACTTGCAAGGCAACTCATTTGTAATGGCACGACGGAAGTCAAAGAGGTGGTCCTTCAGGCCGTGCGGAACGACCCTGATGTAGCAATTAAGGGCATGGGGGAACAATTCAAGATCCTCATACTCGAGCCACTGCAGAAACTACAGCCAAATTCCCCGCCCGTCCTTCTGGTCGTTGATGCACTAGATGAATGCGAGGACTCGGACCATGCCATTCATTAAAGCCATTGCACATCACGCTTCATCCATCCGAGCGAACATCAAATTCCTCGTTACCAGTCGTCCCGAGGATCCTCTGGTTTGCGCTCTTCAGAGTGAGGAGCGGCGGGAAGAGGACTTGGACAATGTCTCTGGGACCACCAAGGACATAATGCTATTCCTTCATAGTGGGCTTTCGAGAATCAGGACGAAGCACCATCTCCCAGAGGACTGGCCCCCCCAGGAGGTGGTCGATTCTCTCACTGCATTTTCACAAGGCCTGTTTCAATGGGCGCATACCGCGATCAAGTACATCGGTGAGAGCATGCCAAAGCATTGGTTACGTGACCTGGTGGAGGCTCCAACCGGATGGGTCGGGCTCGATGATCTTTACCACCAGATTCTCTCAAGAGCATTTGACAGATTGAAGGCAGCAGACGGGGGAGACCAGCTCCTTTGCCGGGTGCTGGGAATCATTGTTGCGGCACCTTATCCCATCTCACTTGAAATCATTGCCTATCTGTGTGCGGATCACGAATTGTGTGCTCATGAAAATCAAGATGAAGTCATTGAGCTTTTTCGTGGGCACATACTTGCTGGTCTTGCGTCAATGCTATCTGTTTCAATCTCAGCAGGCGATCCTATCCAGTTCATGCACACATCGATACAAGATCTCCTGGTTGATCCTAGGCGATGCAATGAAAAACCATATTTTATAGACATGCCTCACAACCACCATAGTATTGCATTGCGATGTATGGAACTGATGGGTCAGGGTCTGAGGAAGAACATTTGCAATTTGTCGGACCTCTCAAAGCCAAACTCAGATCCTGAGGTCCAGACAAGAGTCCAGCAGCATGTACCCAAGGGTCTTCAGTATTGTTGCCAGTCATGGCCGAGGCACCTGACTGCTAGTGTGCAGCCAAACCTAGATTTGGCCAGTATGATACCTCTCACCTCCAATTTCAAGAATTTTAGCAAGAAACAGCTATTGTTCTGGTTGGAAGTCATGAGCTTAATTGGAGCAACTGCAGAGGCAGTCGCTGTTGCTAAGGAGGTTCACAATTGGCTTAAGGTAGGAGGGACTCTGTTCACCATTCCTGAGGTTGCAATCAGCTGACTTGAGGGTGGTAACAGGAGTCAAAGCACCAAGCAGGTGCATGGCTTACTGAAATATGGAATGATGCACATTGTTTCATCAGTGCATTTCTGGTGCCCATTTCATTTGGGGCATTACACATCTACATGTCAGCACTGCCTGTTTGCCCAATTAATACCACGCTCTATGAGCACTACAGTGATCAAGGAATGAACAAAATGATATATGGCCAGCAGAGGTCAGGTTGGTCAGCAGCTCTCTGGAGTCGAGCAGTTTCATCAGAGGTAGCCTCAGTGGCCTTCTCACCAGATGGGAAGATCCTTGCATCTGGATGTGAAGGTGGCAACATCTGGCTCTGGAATGTTGAGACAGGGTCTCTGATTGGTGAGCCCCTGAAAGGGCATAGCAATTCAGTGCTGTCAGTGGCCTTCTCACGAGATGGGAAAACCTTTGCTTCTGTATCCAATGATCACATGATCCAGCTCTGGAATGCTGAAGCAGGGTTTTCAATTGGTGAACTCCTCAGAGGGCATAGTGATTGGGTGACATCAGTGGTCTTCTCTCCTGATGGGAAGATCCTTGCTTCTGGATCCCGTGATCGCACCATTAAGCTCTGGAATCTTGAAGCTGGGTCTCCAATTGGTGAGCACCTTAGAGGGCATAGTGATTGGGTGAGGTCTGTAGCCTTCTCACCAGATGGAAGGATCCTTGCCTACAGATCCAATGATCACACCATCCGACTCTGGGATGTTGAGGCAGGGTCTCTCATTGGTGAACCCCTCAGAGGGCATAGCAGTCAGGTGATATCAGTGGTCTTCTCACCAGATGGGAAGACCCTTGCCTCTGGATCTGATAGTGGTGCTGTCCAGCTCTGGGATGTTGAAGCAGGGTCCCCAATTGGTAAGCGCCTCAGAGGGCATAATAAGTCAGTAACATCAGTGGCCTTCTCACCTGATGGGAAGATCCTGGCCTCTGGATCTGGTGATTGCACCATTCAACTGTGGAATGTTACGGCAGGGTCTCCAATTGGTGAGCACCTCAGAGGACACAGCAATTGGGTAAGATCAGTAGCCTTCTCACCTGATGGGAAGACTCTTGCCTCTGCATCCAATGATCACACCATCCAGTTGTGGAATGTTGAGGCAGGGTCTCTAATTGGAGAGCTCCTCAGAGAGCATGGTGATTGGGTGACATCAGTGACCTTCTCAGCTGATGGGAAGACCCTTGCTTCTGTATCTGATGATCACAACATCCAGCTCTGGAATGTTGAAGCAGGGTCTCCCATTGGTGAGCCCCTCAGAGGGCATAGCAATTCAATCACATCAGTGGCATTCTCACAAGATGGGATGACTGTTGCCTCTGGATCCAGTGATCATACCATCCAGCTTTGGGATGTTGAGACAGGATCTCCAACTGGTGGGCCCCTTAGAGGGCATAATGATTCAGTGACATCACTGGTCTTCTCTCCAGATGGGAAGATCCTTGCTTCTGGATCCAATGATTACATCATCCAGCTCTGGAATGTTGAGGCAGGGTCTTCAATTGGTGAGCCCCTCAAAGGGCATAAGGCTTCAGTGAGGTGCATAGCCTTCTCACCAGATGGGAAAACCCTTGCCTCTGGATCCAATGATCAGGCCATCTGTCTCTGGAATGCTGAATCCAGATCTCTAATTGGTGAGCCCCTCCAAGGGCATAGTGATTCAGTGAGGTCTGTGGTGTTCTCATTGGATGGGAAGATCCTTGCTTCTGGATCCCATGATCGCACCATCCAACTGTGGAATGTTGAGGCAGGGACTTCAATTGGTGAGCCTCTTAGAGGACACAGCAGTTTAGTGACATCTGTGGCCTTCCCCTCAGCTGTTCTACTTGTTTCTCAGGATAGCACAGGGGAAGTGTGTCACTGGGATCCCATAACCAGACTGCAACTTACATCCCCACCTTATGTCTCAGCTAATCCCTCTTCCACCTCTCAATTGCACCACATCTCCTTGCCAACCAAACAGCAATGGGTGTTATTTCATGACTCCTACCTACTGTGGTTACCTTCAGAATATTTCCGCAGTTATGCTTTTAATCTGGTCTTCCTTGCTAACCATTTTCTTGTTGTTGCCTCACACTCAGTCACATTTTTTGATGTTTCTGATGCTCTTCCTCTCCAACCACTGAGTTCACTCCCCTGTTGACAGATCACTTGGTATATTGTAGTACATCACAATTGAAAACAAAGTTCTGGACCCATCTGGTGTTTTCTAGTTATCCCTAATCTCATCTGCAACTTATACTGTTGGATGTTGCCGCTACTCCTCATAAAACTCACCATCCCACCACGTCTTGTTGCAGATTGAACAGCAATGGGTGATGTTTGATAATGCCTACCTGCTCTAGTTACCTTCAGAATACTTTCACAGCAATGCTGATTCCCTGGCCTTTCTTATTAACCATTTTGTGTTGTTGCATCCCTCTCAGTCTCATTTGGTGATGTTTCTGAAGCTCTTTCTCTAGAACCACTCCATTCACACCCCTTTCAAGGGATCACTTGGTCTTCTGCCATGTCCAATGTGTACTGCATAAACCTTCCGTAATTGGCTTCTCTGTTGTGGTCTATAATCTCAGGTCTTGTTTCAAGCCAGACTCGGGTTGGTCCGCATCCCATCCGCCAAGTTGCAGAACAATGTACCATTCATCACAAGATGATTGTAAAAGAAAGTCGCGGACCCAGCCTGCATTACATGCAGAGCATGCCAGCGAAAATCCCACCGGGCATGTTTCCATCCTTTGCCCAATCTATCAATGCCAATGGTGAAATGGACTGGATAATCAAAATATAGGTATTGTACAAAACCTCGGCAACATTAGCCAATACAGACAAGAACTGAAGTAAGAGCATGAACAATGGGAATCGTAGTACAATGAGGAAAGGGGTTTGATGACGGCCAGAAGAACCTCCATGAGTAAGCATCACGGTGACAATCAATGTCGTGTATATGCAGCGCGGGTTGCCTCTCTTGCAGCATGAGGTGCTTGTGGTCGAACAAGCTTGGAGATCGCGTTGGTGAGGTCGGCACGGCGTAACGGTTCTGGAAGTAATGCGTCAGTGAAAGCACCACAAACGCTGAAGCGCCGGCAACGTACTGGTAACGTGGTCGTCCATTCCTGCCTGTAAGCAGCGCTCACGGTCGCCAATCACTACATCGAGGGATAGGTTAGAGGTTGCAATACCAAACAGCTAAAGTCGTGACATACTAGCGTGAGCCGTCAACGCAATAATCGGTGTTCGCTCCAGGCTCTGCTCAGACTCGAAGGCCCGGATGAGCTCTGTAGCCTCCATGCCACCCATGAAGGGCATCGAGACGTCCATCTATGAGGAATGGTCAGCCGAGAACTCACTAAAGCGGTGGGAACTGAGGGACATACCAGAATGACGTCATATGGTTTGCCTTGGTGCCAGCGCTCCTTGACAGCGTCGACCGCCAGCTGCCCGTTCTCGACGATCTGCACATGGTGACCATAGTTCTCCAGGAGCTTCACTGCGACTTTCTGGTTGACCATATTGTCTTCGGCAAGTAGAATGTCGTAAGTCATCGCTGGCGCGCCGACGGCTTGATGTGAAGTGACGGATTCCAAAGCGGTAACGAGGGTGTTGGCGAGGTCTTCGTGGTTGCAGGGTGTGGTGAGCTGAGCGCTGATGCTGTTGTCGAGGCACCATTTCACTGCGAGGAGGGTATCATTAGCCACTGACGCCACAATAACGGGCGGTCAGGCTTACAGTTCAAGCGTGGCATGCAGTGAGGAGGTAGAGGCTAGAAGAAATGCAGACCGGTCAGCTGAAACTCGTCGGGAGTTGGTCGATCATCTCTTACCGGAGAAAGAAGGATGACGGGGATATATCGGAGGTGGTCGAGGTCACGAAGTTGCTCGGTCTATCAACGCACAAACCCTAGTTAGTGAAAACAAACGCACAGAAATCCCCCAGCGAAACTCACCCCAGCCAAGGAATCAGCGATGATAGTATCGACATGAGGAAGTCTAGACTTATCCGCCAAACGAATGACGTCATGCGAAACAAAGACCTTGAGACCCAACTCCTCGATGAGCTTCGCGACGCCAGTCATATCGCCGAGCGAATCCACGTAGAGAACCGTACGGCCGTTCCAAGGCTGGATCTTTTGAAGCACGGTCTCCAACCTGCTCGGCGGGCTGATTTGACAAGTGATGGTGAAGTAGAAGTTGCTACCTTTGCCAGGCTCGCTGTCGACCCACATCTGGCCTTGCATGAGCGAGACCAAGCGCTTGGAAATGGATAAGCCGAGACCCGTTCCACCGTATTCCTATGACCGGAAAGAAACATATCAGTCATTCCGAACGAGATCGGAAATAAGGTATAAATTATTCACTCGAGTCGTAGATCTAAGAACGAAGACCATCCAAGTCAGTCCCCCAATTCTTCGCTGCCAAGATTAATTCAAAGACCCACCCATCAGCTTGACAGAACGTATCAAAGATCAACTCCAACTTGTCCTTCTTGATACCAATACCCGTATCCGCGACGCAAAACTCGAGCGTGGCGCTCTGTCCGGTCGACTTCTCAGGCACAAGGCGACACGACAACGTCACTTGACCTCGCTTGATCGGCTTGGACGGGGTGAACTTGATGGCGTTTCCGACAAGGTTCGTGATGACTTGACGCAACCGCAGAGCGTCGCCGATGAGTTGGTCAGGAATGGTAGGGTCAATTTCGTAGATGAGGTCGACGTCGTTTTGAGAAGCACGGACGACGAGAGTCTTGAGGATGCCATAAACAGTAGCGCGAAGTGAGTACGTAACCATCTCCATCGTCATTCGGCCAGCTTCGACTAGAGAAATGTCCACTCGCGTCAGCAAAAAAAAAGAGCGGAGACCTTGGCGTCGCTCGGGATGAACGTACTCTTGGAAATATCCAGAATATCGTCGATGATAAGCAATAAGGACCGAGCCAAGCTGTGAACCAGCATCAAGTTCTCCTTCTGCGACCTCGTGAGACCTTCGCTCTCCAACGTCAAGTCCGTCATTCCGATAATACCATTCATAGGCGTTCTGCAAATCCGCCCCTTCTGTCAGTCCACCCATCTCCCAAAAAACGAATCCCAATCCCCCGAACCTGATTTCATGAGACATGTTGGCCAAGAACTCCGACTTGGACCTGTTCGCCAGCTCCGCCGCTTCCCTCGCAGCCGTGTTCTTCTGAATACTCTCTCGCAAGTTGTACACCATCTGATTGATCTGAGTCTTGAGCGAGTCCATCTCTCCGCTAGCTTCGACAGTGATGAATCGAGTGAAATCTCCGTCCGTCGCAGCGGCTGAAATCTGTGCAAAGCCTCGGACTTGGGACGTCAGGTTGTTGGCCATGGCGTTGACGGAAACGCTGCGTCACCGCACGGTTAGCGTCAGAACGGCAGGGAACGAGAATATGTGAGACGTACGTGATATCTTGCCACACGCCAGACATGTTCTGCACCTCGGCTTGGACACCTAATTTACCCTCCGTACCAACTTCTCGAGCGACTTTCATGACTTCAGCGGCGAAAACGGCAAGTTGGTCGATCATGCTGTTGATAGTGTTGACGAGGTCCACGATTTCACCAGCGACGGAAACTCCAACGCATTTCTGAGTGAGGTCTCCTCGGGCGACGGCGGTCTACACGAGGTACGAGGGAAAAGGAGGTGATGTCAGCAAACTTTTTCCTCGTCGCTAATACCACCCTTCAACGTACGGTTGCCTTTGCGATTGTTCGGACTTGCACAGTCAACTACAGGAACATACGGGGCAAGGCAAGGTCAGACGGCGACCAAAACGTTGCAGCGATCCAAGGGGAAGGAACGTAGATTCAACGCCATGTTGTTCACGTTATCCGTCAAATCCTTCCACGTTCCACTAACACCGGGCACCAAAGCACGTCCTCCAAGCTTTCCTTCCGTTCCGACTTCACGAGCGACACTATTAGCCATACGTCAGTCAAATGCCGTCTATTACAAGTCCCTCCTCTGGGCCGTCGTTCCACTACTCACCGAGTAACTTCAGCAGCAAAAGTGGACAAACTCTCCGTCATACCGTTCACGGTCTGCTTCAACTCGAGGATCTCTCCTTTCACGTCGACTTCGATCCTCTTGGTGAGATCTCCTTGCGCGACGGCCTTGGTGACTTCAGCGATCGAACGGACTTGGGTGGTGAGGTTCAACGCCTGTCAACGACAGCGGCGGCGTATGCGAGAAAAGAGCCCAAAGTGAGCGAACCGAGTCTATCACAACTCGACCATGCCGAGGGGACTCACCATCATGTTGACATTGTTGGTCAAAACCTCCCACATTCCTTCCACGCCCTCGACCATAGCCTGTCCACCCAACTTGCCTTCCATGCCCACTTCCAAGCTCACTCGAGTGACTTCGTTGGCCAGGGTGTACAACTGTCAGACCATGGAGTTGACAGTGTTCTTCAAGTCCAGCATCTCGCCTTGCACGTCGACTTGCACGGTCCTGCTGCAGGTCGCCGCTCGCGACGGCTTTCGTGACGTTGGCTATGGAACGGACTTGCGCGGTGAGGTTCTCTGCCATTTTCGAAAACGTCGACGGCCGATTAGGCGAACTCGACAGGATACTAAGAAGGTCGTCGGAACTCATGTTGACGTTGTTGGTCAGATCGGCCCACGTTCCTTGCACTCCTTCGACCTGCGCTTGACCGCCCAGGACACCCATCGTACCGACTTCAAGAGCGACTCGAGTGACTTCAGATGCGAACGTGTTGAGCCGCTGCACCATCTAATTGACGGGTATCCTTGAGCGTGGCCATCTCTCCTTCGACTTCGATCTCGATGCGTTGGGTGAGGTCTCCTTTGGCGACGGCGGTGGTGACGGTGGCGATACCTCGCACTTGCTGCGTCAAGTTCAAGCACATCTTGTTGGCGTTGTTGGTCAACTGCCACCACACTCCTTCCACATCTGGCACGTCCGCCTGTCCACCGAGCCCAACGTCCCCACTTCGAGCGACACTTGCGACACTTCCTCCACTAACTTCCGTAGTCGAATCATCGTGCCATTGACGGTCGTCTTGAGCTCCAAGATTTCTCCCTGCGCGTCGACTTCGGTCATCTTGCTGAGGTCTCCGAGGGCCACGGCTTTGGTGACCTGGGCGATGGCACGGACCTGGTCCGTCAGGTTCGCAGCGAGCTGGTTGACCGTTCTGCAGAGCTCCTGCCACGTCCCGCCGAGCTCCTGCCACGTCCCGCCGAGAGCGACTTCAAAGACTTGACCGCCGAGTTTGCCTTGAGTACCGACTTCGTCAGACACGCGGGTGACCTCGCTCGCGAATTCGGCTAGACGTTCGACCATTGTGTTGATGACTTCCTTGAGCTGGACCTTGGACGGGGACGGTGATCTTCTGAGTGAGGTCACCGTTTGCTACGGCCTGGTATGGTGAAAGATACGAGGGTGAGCTTGTTTTCGGAAGATGGCGAAAATAAGGAAGGTAGAATGGGAAGTAGGTCGCGTTCTGGGAAGCCGTTTGTCTAGGCGTTGGTACCGATGACCTCGCCATGCATTAGAAAGCACGATGGCCATATGCAGAAGCAGCAAGTCTTAACCGAAGGCAGGTGTTCTCGATAGCAGAAGAGCACGATGTGGGGGGAGTAAAAAGACCAGCGAACGCTCACCTCGCGAACGGGAGCGACATCCTGGACCTGAGCCTTGAGCAATTGAAGCTCATCGGTAGGTGATACAATAAGGGAACACCAGCGTGCAGCGGGTGGTCTGAGGAGATGGATGCGGGTGAGTCGGTAGAGGGTGCACGACCGCAGGTGGGGCAGAAATAGGACGCAGGCTTCTTCATGCCATGCCATGCATGAGAGCCATTACCGTCGCTGGCGCCTGGAGTTGAGTCGGGTGTTGGTGGACCGTGAGCGTTCCAGTCCATGGAGGTGCCTCCATTTGTGGGTTGCTCAGTAAGTGGATCGAGCGGCGACGGTGGTATCGACCCGGTCGCATCGGTCGTTTAGTCAATTCCGCGATGGCCCATTCGATTGCCTCGACGTGTGAGGATAAGGTGGGGGTAGAGGAGTGCCCGAGTCGTTCGAAGAGCGATTGGGGTGAGGAGGTGGCCGAGGAATGGGCTGGGAGGCGCCCCGGATGCAGCCATCTTCTTCAGATAGTGTCGATGGAGATGTGGATGTGGACTGTCCCATGCACGAAGGAAGGGGACTTGTGAGCTGAATGATTCGTGCGATGAGAGCGACTAAAGGACCTTACCTTTGGGTTGGAGGTCGAGGGAGACGGGGTGTAGATTGATGAGGGGGAGAAGCCACACGAGCGGGGATTCAAAAGCTTGGGCGATCGGGGAACAGGATTCGAAGTCGTCGGAGAGCTTTCACGGTGGTGACTGGTGTGCGGCGTTATAGGACAGTTTATTGGTGCAAGGGAGCGGGAATACCCTCAAGGTGGATTGGAAAAGGAGGCGTCTGCAGTCTGTTTCAAAACACCCTGGTATATTTGAGGAGGGGGAATCGGGGCCGTCGGGGACGTATCCATCAAGTTCCCCCTTAGCTCGAACCGAGGAGCCAGCATGGTCTTGTGATGCGACAGCCGCATTCTCTCCTCCTCGTACATCATCGTCGCCGTCGTTCATGCTGACATACCCTTCTTCTTCCTTCTCTGCTCTTGGTCCGCGCACACGATGATCCATCACGCCGAGCCTGCCACGCTTAAATTACGCGAAATACCAGCATCGAAGCTACGTCGCAGTCGTCTGAAGTCTTGCGGGGAAAGAGAGACATGGGAGAAGGTGAGGAGGAAGGTACTAAGTCTGTATGTAGGGATGCGACGTTGAGAGAGGAAGGAACGGTCGGAAGTGAAATCGCGCGGCGCAGATCCGAAACTGTGGGAGGACAGCCACAATAATGTACCCTCGTCCCTGACATCTCGACACACAACATTACTTTATGTAATTGTCGAGACTGTCCCAACATGGAGTGACAGTAGAGTCGATCATTAGCACAGAAGGCAGTTATTGGCTCGTAGACGTAGGAATTAAGCGTTCGGCACTTTCGCTGAAGGCTTTGCACCATCAGGCAGCCGAATTCGAGGACATTGAAGAGATTTCATGATATTTGCGCGCGCAGCGAAGTAACTGAATATTGAATCAAATCTTCAAGGGATATATTTGGGGGGGAAAGGAGCGGGAGAGTGCTCGTCGAAAGGATTCAATGGGTAGAAGTTGCCCTTTTGTTGACAGCAGCACCCAAGCCCCGGAAACTAAGTTACGTTGTCCAGTCCCCGGGGCCCTTCGGTGGTGCATGCGAGGCGTCCTCTGTTCATGAGTGCATATAAGGAGGTGTTCAAGCCGAACTAAGAAATACTTGGACGTCGACAAAATAGAAATGGAAGATCTCGCGAACGGACAAGTGCCTGATGGATCTCCCAACACCTTGGTCAACTCGGACCCAGCCACCCTGGTGACGTCTTTCAAAAGCCCCCCGCCATACTTATCAGCATTGTCCTCCAACTCGGCCTCCTTCTCTGCTCGACGGTTGGGATGACGCGCGGCATTTTTACCCCTGTGACCTGATGTAGTCCGTTCCTCCTCCTCTTCATCCTCTCCCAACAGCTTCAATTGCTCCTCCAACCAACTCTTCTTCATATTTCACAAACAAACTCCGCGACGTTCTGTTCCCCGATCTCAGCATGGGCGCGTGAACCCCACCTCCACTGGTATAAACCGTCCCCTTCTTCGTCAGCCGCTTTCCGATATTCGAGTGAGTCAGCTTATGTGATGCTAGACAGCCAAAACCGTGACGGTCGACTGGAATGCAGTCAAGTGTTGAAGAACCGACAGATCGACCGTTCAACCGCGGCATCTGTGTTTGATGAGGTGAGAGAAAGCTGGAGGTAGAGGAGCGCCCGAGTCCTATGAAGCGATTAAGGCGTAGAGTCGACGAAGGGACTCGGAGGCATCGGAGACGTGCCACTCGCCCCTTCACCCGAAGCCGAGGAGCCGCATGGTCTTGTGACACGTAAGCCGCATTCCCGCCTCCTTATACATCGTCATCTTCGTTGCCGCCCATGCTGCCGAACTCTTCCTGTCGAGCTTCCAATGTTTAAATCGCGCGAAACACCACACTCGAAGCTACGTTGCAGCCTGAAGTCTTCCACGAAAAGCGAGACATGGGATGGCGAGGAGGAAGGTGAGTCTGTAGGGATGCGACGTTGAGAGAGGAAAGAACGGTCGGGAAGTGAAATCGCGCAGATCCGAAACTGTGGGAGGAGGGATGGACAACCGCTGCACCGGTCAAAGTCGCCAGACGCACAATATAACAGTCCGTTACTGTAAGTGTTGAGATTATTGTCCCAAGATGAAACTCCACTCTCCTGCCTGCAAGGTTCATCTCATCTGCGCTCTCGATTTACCCTCGTGGCGGCTCGCCCGTCCTCGTATTTGAAAGTCCGAACGTAACCACTTCCTCCATGGCTACACGGCTGTACGGGTAATATATATCCTATCAGTGTGTTTGCTAAGATGCCCCGACTTACGAGGCAGTAGGATCGCTACTCAGCACGTAGACAGACTCGAAGTGATTGTGGACAGGCAACCATGCGGATCCGAGTCCACATGTCCATCTCCGTTGCACGGATTGTGCCATTCGAGGTCCACAGCAGTCCGAGATAAGACGGAATCAGCGAGTTTGTCAGCCAGATCAAGTCCCGGTGAAGGTTACCATAGCTTGCCTAGATTCACGTTGACGACCGTTGTCGATGGGGTTTGTCGCGGCGGTAGACTCGAGCCGGCTGCCTGTTCGTGCGGGTTACTTGGCGTGCAGTTTCCTTCCATATGCCAATAGAATAGATCAGTGTTTCGATCTTTCAGTGACGTATGCACAAGCCATTCTATATCGTCGCGTTTCGGGGAGCAAGTTTCTCCCTAGGAAGCATTGCCGAATGTCGTAGTAGCAAATAAATTAATTCATTTAGAATACCAATTATAATGAGCATTGAAGTATTAGCAAAGCGTGAAGATCATCGATGCGCGGACTCTGATGGAATAGCAAACCCTATTATTTGGTAGGGGTGAAGCGACGCATCTCTCGTGTAGAATAGATGGAGAGCCTCGACAGGAGGAGGTAAGACGCAATTGATCTTCCTGCCGTTTGTGGTCGTCGGAGTCCTGCTCGAAGTCTTGCAGTCGAAGTTGGAAGAAAATCAGCAGGTGGTGTTGGGGGTGTTTGGTGAACGCCTGCGGTCTCCTGCCCATCGCTCGAGTAGTGCCTGGCTTCCAATAGGTACGGTTAGAAATATGTCTCAGAGTGCTTCTCCCTTTTACACGTCCTTCGAATTTGGGAAAACATTTGATCGATTGTCCTCTCTACCGCGAATGTAACGGGTCTTTGACGTACACCCACGAGAGTGCCGGACTTATTCGCGCCGAAAACGGAGAAACCCCTGTATGATAGCACTTGCGGGCACAAATAACTGGCAAGCGCCTCCAAGTCAATAAGAAGATGGGATCCTGATAACTGTCAGACTTACACTCTAGTCAGCTCGGACCCGGCCATCGGCGCGTAGTCTTGCCATATTTCTCCGCGATGTCCTTCAACTCGGTCTCCTTCTCTACAGGATGCTCTGGATTACGGACGACGCTTTTGCCTTTCCTACCAGCCGCGGTCCGTTCCTCCTCTTCTTCGTCCTCTCCCAACAGCTTCTCCTGCTCGTCCAACCAACTCTTCTTCATAAAGTCACATATAAACCCGCCGACGTTCCGCTCCTCAACTTCAGCACGAGCGCGTGAACCCAGCCTCCACTGGATAAGCCTTTCTCCTCTTCTCCGGTCGCTTTCCGAGATTTGCGTTGTCCTCCACCTTGGACAGGAGCGCCACTTAGCACCGCAAGCCCCAGTCAGTCGAGGAATTTTTGCTTGATCAATATTGCTCGGATGTTTGAATAGCGCGACGAAGACGCTCGCGAAGAGAGCAGGTCTTGATATACAGGCAGTGGGAGGACTTGAATTTGGTCGTTTCGGTTGGGCTATAAAAGGTCGTCAGCGACGGGCGCGTTTTCAAGGCGTCCGAGGACTTCTTACGTTCAGGAAGATGACTTTCGTTCGCGAGAATCAGCGAAAGAACCAGCTGTGTCATGCCCGCCAAAGAGTGGGGTTCAACCGACTTCCAAGCGAGAATAGCGCCGCTCTAGCTTTCTCGATTCTGGTCTTCAGGCTCCATTCCATGGGGCCAAGGGCACGGAGACTCTTATCCCCCACCCCGCCTTCGTACAGTTCGTCGCTCTTCTTACTCGCAAGCCTGATCAAGTCGGGGTTCAAAGTACGACGCAGGATATAAGAACCCGATGATTGACCTGACGATCGTATCAGCAACAGCTTTGTGGGTCCATAGCGGTGAAGGAGCAACGTACTTTGCCTTCTTCCCATTCTCTTCCTTTCTTCTCCAATTGCGTCTCTATTGGAGCGCGTCCTCATCTCCACCAGTTCCATTCCGAAGGTTTGGCGAAGAATCATTTGAGCGCGAGTTCGAACTCTAGGGGTCTCAGGCAGAACTAGAAGAGAAAGGCACCGATTTCAACAAAGGTCAAAAGAAAGGTATGCACGCTCTACGCCACCTTTTCTTGATAATATCCCTGCGTCTAATCATTTATCGCCTAGGATCTTCGAGCAGAGCTATTCGGACGAGATCGTTAACGCGGCGTTTGATTTCCTACGAGCGTTTGACGTCTTAGTTTAACGCATGAAAATATCAAGGCACGATGCTTTCTTTACCTCTGGACCGAGCCCGCCCGCCCTCTTTTTGTTCACCTCGTCAGCTCGAGTTTGAGACCGAGCACGCGCTTGTGATGCGCCAGCCACGTTTCCTTCGTCATCTTCATCGTCGTCGTAGTCCATACCGCCGTATTGTGGTTCATCGTCGTCCGAGTCTGCTCCGCGCCTTCTTTGAGATTGTGACGGCCCACCACGCCTTGCTTGAGAGGCGTGAGTTGCTCCATGTACCATTAATTACTACTCGATATATGCGCATTCTTAAAGCTTTGAGAGACCGATGAGGTGGGGGAAGGTGAAGAAAAGTCCGTATGCGTTGTTTCGGTGACAGAACGGTCAGAAGTGAAATCGCGCAGGAGTATCCCCAAACTGCGGGAAGGTGGGACCCTCATAAGCAACAACTTGTAGCAGTCTCAGGGACTAGAAACGGTGTAACCCCCCTCGAAGCTCGATCTGAAAAGCTCACACTCTAGGTCTATTGGTCATTGAGTCGACGAGGCATTTAGGCTTACTTAGCTAGGTTAGCATTCAGAATCTCCGAGCCCACCCGTGCCTCCGCAAAGCCAGAAAGCCACTGCCAATTTCTGGAGGTCCTCGTGGCTCTAATCGAACCGGTCAAGGTGAAGCGTCTCTGTACCCAAAAAGGGGGAACCCCATCTGGTAAGACCTGCGGGCACGCTGCATGCATGAGGCGTGTACACATCCAGCGCTCTTTCCCACCAACCTATCCCTCCCGTCTCGATATCGAGGTCTCTCTACTACATCTCATCAGTACTCTGTCGAATACAACGATCAAATAGCCAAGCAATGAACAGCGAATCCAACGTCGGTCGGCCGCCTACCATACCCTCGGCCATATCGCCACCACGCCGACGGCAAACCACACAAAGCGAAGTTTCGAATACCAACTTTTACAAACGGGTCCAAGACGCCCGGAGCGTCGCAGTATCTGTCCTTGAGGTAACCACTCTTACATTGTCGTGTCGGTGATCTAAGCGCTTAATCATGGACGACGTTAGGGCACCGAGTGGCCACGCAGGTCTCGGGCGGCCGCGCAAGATTTGTTGCAAGCTATAAAACGCTCCCCGAATATCCAAGAGCTCCCCGGCGATGCAAGCGACATACCTGAGGATTTGCGCGCGGCTGTGGAGAAATTTATCAGGTGAGAGCTGCCGTTGATGACATCCCCTCACGTTGTTGGAGCTTGCGAGCAACCTTCTACCCCTACGTAGTGTCCTTCGAGAGGTCAACACAAAACTAGACAAGATAGCATCAAAGTACGGAACTCGTCAACGAGGTATGCGAGAGCGGATTAAGTATTTCCTCTCGATGCTGCGAGAAGGCCGTTGCGGTCAAATTTTACAAATTTGTCACGTTGAAATCGACTTAGCCTCGAAAGCTATTCACGTAGGGCTGTCGACCGATATTTTCGTTATCTCTACCCCTAACTTGACTATGTCCTTTGTAGGAGAATTTTGGGGACGGGGTCAATGAAGCCATGGGAAACTCGCTCGGGGCTCACCTCGCTCGTTCGACGGAGTTGACCGTCGAAGGTCTAATTGCTGGGGATCACTCGAAGTCCGAAAAAGGATCGCCTGAGCTCCCCGTCTCCTCAGGGGACGAGAAGCTCATCGTCTCCTCCGGTGAAGTGCACTCCACGGGAGGTTTTGGCATTCCTAAGAATGAGCAGGTCCATTCTACGGCGGCACTTGGGGGTGGAGGAAGAACTTCTGGCGGTCCCGAAAATCATCGTGAGGATCCGAAGGAAGCAGTTGAGCCGACTGGACCCTTACAAGGCTCGACAGCAATTGCCTCGCAGTCCTCGGAACCGGAAGCAATTTCTGATCGACAGGCGGTGACCGCAGGGCAGGCTCAGTCGTCAAACCTACCCGGAACGCAGTCTAAGAGCTCTCGCCGACAAGATTGTCTCAACGTTGCAGGCAAGGTATTTACAAGCGTCGAGGCTTTTTCCGGGATGATCCCCATCGTCGGGAGCTACGTCGGAGCAGCCGCCAAAGTTGGGTTGACATGCGTCGAAATGGTCCAGGTGCGATACCGATTCGACGACTCGAGGCTACCACCCCCCTGACACGGAGAACGCATCTAGGGTATGGATAGCAATGATGGCGCGGCAGAGCTCTTGCAGGCACGTACATCACGGCTGTCTGATATTCTCGAGCAATTTAAGCACCAACCTTTTGAACCGGAACGAGACAAAACAGCTCAACTTATCGGCAATCTCAAGAGGCGAGTCTGTTCCTTTGCACTTTGGGATCGTAACAAAAGCTCTGACAGTACACGTCTAGTGAACTTCGTAGTGTACACGATGATGTACAGCAATTGCAATTACAGGGGACATTTCGGAAGCTTTCCTCGTACAGCGAGAACGCTGGGCAATTACAAGAGTTGGAGGAGAAAGTTCAACGCAGTTTGAATGAGATGCAGGTGGGTGAATCGTCAGGAATCGTGAACCTCTTTGCCGACACCTGGAGTTCTCAGTTGCTCCTCAACCTTGACATTGCGGACCGCGTTACTGAGCTTTGTCAGTACATTACTTATCCAACGAGGTCCTTTGGCTTACGCTTTGACTTCTAGACATTGCCGAGGTGCAGAAAGAGCGGCGAGAATTGCTCGCGTGTTTGGGAGATGGCAATTACGGAGCCCGGGATGACAAAATTGGGAACATCGTTTGTCACCCGGGAACTCGAGTGGACATTTTGGCTGCAATTAATGACTGGGTAGGCGGGGAGAAGAGCTCGGGGCCTCTTCTCTGGTTGAAGGGCATGGCTGGACGAGGTAAATCCGCAATTGCGTCAACGGTCGCATATGGATGGAGAGAGCGGGATGCTTCCTGCGCGCTCTTCCACTTCCGCCGGGGCCAAATCGCATTATCGAAACGCCTTATCTGTGCGCTCGCAAGGCAGCTCATTTGCAATGGCACGGCCGAGGTTAAAGAAGCAGTCCTCCAGGCCATACGGGACGACCGGGATGTTGCAACAAAGACCATGGAGGAACAGTTCAGCATCCTCCTAGTTGAGCCCCTACGGAAACTAGAGCCAGATTCCCCGCCGGTCCTTCTGGTCGTTGATGCACTAGACGAATGCGAGGATTTAAAATACGTCGTGAGATTCATCGAGGCCGTTGCGCATCACGCCTCATCCGTCCGAGCGACTATCAAATTTCTCGTGACCAGTCGTCCCGAGGATCCTCTAGTGCGCGCTCTTCACAAACAAGCGTGGCGGGAGGAGGATTTGGATAATTTCCCCGGGACTACCCAGGACATAATGCTGTTCCTTCACAGTGGGCTTTCGGGAATCAGGACGGATCACCAACTCCCAGATGACTGGCCCTCCCAGGAAGCGGTTGATTCTCTCGCCGCATTTTCACAAGGTCTGTTTCAATGGGCTCATACTGCAATTAACTATATCAGCGAGAGGATGCCAAAACGTCGGCTACGTGACCTAGTGAAGGCTCCAACCGGATGGGTCGGGCTAGATGATCTGTACCACCAGATTCTGTCCAGAGCATTTGACCAATTGAAGGCGGTGGATGGAGAAGACCAGCTCCTTTGCCGTGTGCTGGGAATCATTGTGGCGGCACCTTATCCCGTCTCATTGGAAGTCATTGCCTACCTTTGTGGGGATCACGAACTGTTTGCTGGTGACAATCAGGATGAAGTCATTGAGTTTTTGCACGGACAAATACTTGCTGGGCTTACATCCATGCTCTCTGTTTCAACATCATCAAGTGATCCTATCCAGTTCATGCATACATCCATCCGAGATCTCCTTACCGATGCTAGGCGATGCGACCGAAAACCATACTTCATTGACATACCTCAGAACCACCATGATATTGCATCGCGATGTACCCAACTTATGCAGCAACATCTGAAGAAGAACATTTGCAATTTGTCGGACCTATCCAGACCAAACTCTGATCCTGAGGTTCAGAGGAGGGTGCAACATCATGTGCCCCAAGGCCTTCAGTATTGTTGCCGATCATGGCCAACACACCTGACAGCTATTGCACAACCTGACCTAGATTCAGCCACCATGGTCCCTCTCACATCTAATTTCAAGATCTTTAGCAATAAGCAGCTGTTGTTCTGGCTTGAAGTCATGAGCTTAATTGAAGAAACTAAAGAGGCAGTCCCAGCTGCTAAGCAGGTTCACAGGTGGCTTACGGTAAGAGAAAATTTGTTATTCAATAGGGAGACTGCAATCAGCTGACTGGAG
The DNA here is from genome assembly GCA_019633425.1 of Tulasnella sp. 424. NCBI lineage: Eukaryota > Fungi > Basidiomycota > Agaricomycetes > Cantharellales > Tulasnellaceae > Tulasnella > Tulasnella sp. 424. The sequence continues at coordinate 53,821 of WSUB01000161.1, forward strand.
GATGGTAATAGGGGCCAGGTTGTAAAGCAGATGCCTGGCTGATTGAAATATGGAATGACATGCATCGTTTCATCAATGCATTTCTGGAGCCCATTTCATTTGGGGCATTACACATCTACATGTCAGCACTCCCTATGTGCCCAACTGATACAATACTCTATGAACACTACAGTAACCAAGCACTGAACACAATGAAACATGGTCAGCACAAGTCACGGTGGTCAGCAGCACTCTGGAGTCGAGCAGGTCCCTCAAGTGTAATGTCAGTGGCATTTGCACCTGATGGGAAAACCCTTGCCACTGGATCTTGGGATTGCACCATCCAGCTCTGGAATGTTGGAGCAGGGTCTCCAATTAGTAAGCCCCTCAGGGGGCATAGTGGTTTGGTGATGTCAGTGGCCTTCTCACCAGATGGGAAGAGCCTTGCCTCTGGATCACATGACAACACTATCTGGCTCTGGAATGTTGAGGCAGGGTCTCAAATTGGTGAGCCCCTAAGGGGACATAGCCAAGCAGTAGAGTCAGTAGCCTTCTCACCAGATGGGAAGACCCTTGCCTCTGGATCCTTTGACCACACCATCCAGCTCTGGAATGTTGAAGCAGGGTCTCCTATTGGTGAGCCCCTCAGAGGCCATAGTGGTCCAGTGGAGTCAGTGGCCTTCTCACCAGATGGGAAGACCCTTGCCTCTGGATCCTATGATAATACCATCCAGCTCTGGAATGTTGAAGCAAGGTCCCCAATTGGCGAGCCCCTCAGGGGGCATACTGATTTGGTGATGTCAGTGGCATTCGCACCAGATGGGAAGACACTTGTCTCTGGATCCTATGATCATACCATCCAGTTCTGGAATTTTGAGGGAGGGTCTCCAATTAGTGAGCCTCTTAGGGAGCATAGCAATGTGGTGAGGTCAGTGGTCTTTGCACCAGATGGGAAGACCTTTGCCTCTGGATGTGATGATCGCATGATCCAGCTCTGGAATGTTGAGACAAGGTCTCCAATTGGTAAGCCCCTCAGCGGGCATAGCGGCTTGGTGATGTCAGTGGTCTTCTCACCAGATGGGAAGAGCCTTGCATCTGGATCCCATGACCACACCATCCGGCTCTGGAATGTTGAGGCAGGGTCTCTGGCTGGTGAGTCACTCAGGGAGTATCCCAATTCAGTGGTGTCAGTGGCCTTCTCACCAGATGGGAAAACCCTTGCCTCTGGATCCTATGATCACACCATCCAGCTCTGGAATGTTGAGGGAGGGTCTCCCATTGGCAAGCCCCTCAGGGGGCATAGCGACTGGGTCAGGTCAGTGGCCTTCTCACCTGATGGGAAGACCCTTGCCTCTGGATCCAATGATTGCACCATCCAACTCTGGAATGTTGAGGCAGTATCTCCAATTGGTGAGCCTCTCAAGAAGCATAGCAATTCAGTGATGTCGGTGGCCTTCTCACCAGATGGGAAGACCCTTGCTTCTGGATCTTATGATGGTGCCATCCAGCTCTGGAATATTGGGGCAGGCTCTCCAATTGGTGAGACCCTTGGGGAGCATAGAGATTTGGTGACATCAGTGGCCTTCTCACCAGATGGGAAGACCCTTGCCTCTGGATCCTATGACCAGACCATCCAGCTCTGGAATGTTGAGGCAGGGTCTCCCATTGGTGAGCCCCTCAGGGGGCATAGTGATTGGGTCAGGTCAGTGGCCTTCTCACCTGATGGGAAGACTCTTGCCTCTGGATCTGATGATCAGACTATCCAGCTCTGGGATGTTGAGGCAGGGTCTCCCATTGGTCAGCCTCTCAGAGGGCATGGTCAATGGGTGATGTCAGTGGCCTTTTCACCAGCTGGCCTACTCACCTCTCATGATCGTTCAGGAGTAGAGTGTTACTGGGATCCCATCACCTGCCTGCAACTTACACCATCAGATGTTGCAACTCCTCACTCTGACATCTTTTCATCACACCACATCCTGACAATCAAGAAGCCATGGGTGATGTTCCACAACTACCACCTTCTCTGGCTACCTTCAGAATATCTTCACAATAATGTTCCTCAGGTCTTTCTTGTCGATCATTTTGTCATTGTGGCATCAGTCTCAGTCACATTTTTTGATGTTTCCCAAGCTCTCTCTCTTGAGCCGCTGTGTTCATATCCCCTTTGAGGGTTCACTTGTTATGTTTCCATGTATGAGGTATACTACACAAATGTTCCATACTTTTCTTCTTTGTTGGGATCTAGGTTTTAACTAAACCCGACTTCCTTTATCGAGTCATGCTCCAGGATCATTTCATTTGGTTCCTTGCATTCTGTTCACCCACCAGTTGCAAACACAATATTGTTTAGCACAGTATGATTGCAAGTGAGGTTTCTGGGCCACAGTGGCTTTTCACCTTGAGCGGGCAACAAGCCATCTGGCAAGTTCCCTAGTTGTGCCCAATGTATCAATTCCAACAGTGGAATGGACTTGATAATCACAATATAGGTATCATACAAAACCTAGACAGCATTAGCCAACACAGACAAGAACCTAACTAGAAGCGTGCAGAATGGGAATTCTAGTACAATCAGGAAAGGGGTTTGATTATGGCCAGCATTGATAATAGGCAATAACGGCCGGGCCATGCTGTGAACCATCCTCAAGTTCTCCTTCTGCAACCTCGTAAGACCTTCACTCTCCAACGTCAAGTGTCCGCCATGCCAATGATACCATTCATTGGTTTTCTGCAAAACAAGAGGATCCCGCCGTTTCTGTCAGTCCACTAGCAACAATTCCCATCCCGAACCTGATTTCATGGGACATGTTGGCCAAAAACTCCGACTTGGACCTGCTCGCCAGCTCCACCGCTTAAGTCTCCGTCTGTCATGGCAGCTGAAATCTGAGCGATGCCTCAGACTTGGCATGCTGTTGACGGAAACAACATCGAGGGACGATTAGACCGGAGACAATGGAAATGCGCATGTAGGCACTCACATTGACGTTGTTGGTGAGATCAACCCACGTTCCCTGCACTCTTTTGACTGGTGCTTCTCTGCACAACGCCCATTGTACCGACTTCCAGAGACTCGAGGGATTCAGACCCAAACGAGTTGAACTGCAGCACCGTCGAGTTGGTGGTATCCTTGAGGGTGGTCATCTCTCCCTCGGCTTCGATTTCAATGCGTTGGCTGAAGTCTCCTTTGGCTACAGCGGTTGTGACAGTCGCAATACTCAAACTTGCCGTCAAGTTCAAGCACATCTTGTTCGCGTTGTTGGTCAACTGCCACCACCCTCCTTCCATGTCTGGAACGCACCTGTCCACCGAGGTTGCCCAACATTCCCACTTCAGGAGAAACGCGCAACACTTCCCCTGCCGACTCCGCAGTCAAATCACCATGCCGTTGACAGTCAGCTTGAGCTCCAAGATCTCTCCTTGCGCGTCGACTTCGATCATCTTGCTGAGGTCCGAGTGCGACAGGTTTGGTGACCGAGGCGATGGTGCGGACTTGGTCCATCAGGTTCGCAGAGAGCTTGTTGACTGTTCTGCAAAGCTCCTGCCACGTCCCATGGAGAGCGACTTCAGAGACTGCTGAGTTCGCCTTGAGTACCCACTTCATCCGACACACTGGTAACTTTGCTCGCAAATTGAGCTAAGCATTCGACCATCGTGTTGACGACTTCTTTAAGCTGGATCACGTCTGGGACCTTGGCAAAGACAGTGAGTGATCTTCTGGGTGAGGGCATCATTTGCTATGGCATGGCATGTGTGCGAAGACACAAGGGTAAGCATCCTGTTTTCCTTTCGAGAGCGAGAGGATAAACAAGGAAAATGAGATGGGAAGAAGGTTGCAGTCCCGTTAGAAAGCCATTTGCCTAGACCTTGGGACCGATGACCTTGCTACACACTAAGGCTCCAACCATTTAGTTTACATTTACACTCATGGGTGTAAATAAATAGCAAACAGTAAATATATTGTAAATGCTATATAATAAACAGTTTACAAATAGCATCCAGTCCTGACCCAATTTCATGGTGCAACGGCTTGTGGGATCACTCAGGGTTGACCTGTGGATCACTCCAATGCCCAAGTGTTAGGGAACCGTGGGATTCGCGTTGGCGCTACATCCCCCCCCCCCCCCCGAATATCCTATTAGAATAATCATTTCCTTTTTATCTTCTCTAATAAATTTCATTTCTCTTGCGTTTCTGCTTCTACAAGTCATAACCGCGAATCTCCAAAGTCAGAAACTAAGTAGATAAAGAAATTACCCTTTTCCGGCCTGATTATTTGAGAAACCGGACCGACGTTGAATTCTCTTCCTTTTTCTGTTGCTTAAATCATCGTGCTAAGCTTCGTAAGCTTGACGAAACGCTTCAGGCAACTTGCCGACTGCTTGCAACGTGCCGCAGCACGATACAAAGGGCTCGGGACCGCTTAATTCCCTAAAAGGGCAATTAAGCGCCCAAAAGCCTTGCACAGATTATCGGCGCGTTTCCCGAGCCTTCCGGTGCGCATGGAAGGTTCGGGAAGAGGATTGAACGACGAGGAATAGTGTAGAATGTTCCAGTACCTTCCTAACTAGTTAATAAATACGGATTCTGCCTCAGGAGAGGCAGAACATCTTTTTACCCCCTTTTAAACTTGTTCGCCTTGCAAAACCCAATCCCGCCTAAGTTCCGCATGACAAACGAACTTGTGCCTGTTTTAACTCTCGAGATAAAGAGTTCTCGCGTCGTCAGCGCGAGTATAATCTTGATAATAGCGTCAGCGCCGTCCTAGATGTCCCTGACACTCTTCGACCTCTAACGAGCTTGAAACTTCAACGAACCACGTGATAGGTACATTGTCGTAATCGTAATACTTCTAGCTACATTCTGTACTAGTAGAACTACGTCGATAGACATTCCTTTTTAAGGAAATAGTCATTATCGTTCCTTTTTCGCTTAATCCCCAGATTAGCGAATTACCCGTTAGGAGACTCTCTACGCTTTCAGTACCATTCAAAAGCCCTTGCCAGCACGAGCACGACGGTGGTGTTTGCTTGACGCGATTCGAACTCCTTAGGTAGCGTGAAGCTATTTCCGTGGAGTCCGAACCGGCACCTAATCTCGTAAGCCGCGTTGCAGTTTATCTTGAGTCGCCGAGGCCATTCCCTTTATACAACTAGTCCGGAAACCCTTCCGGCGTTCACAAATAAACCTAGCGAATCTAATCCGAGCCTTAGAACACCGGAGTTCAAGCAAAAGATCCTCTTTCGCTCTCCATTCCCTTATCCGGCACCTAGTCTTCGCCCAGCGACTCCCACTCGATACCAGACGTTCCCGCCCGCCTTCTCCTCCCAATCAACCTCTCAAATACTATATATAAACTCTACGATTACTTACAATCTGCCTAACTACGGTTAAAGTAAGTAATAAGTTAGTATTCACATTTCCTCATTCTATACGAATCCCGCGCGGCGACTTCCCGTTTCCCATGGTTCACGCGCGCACCCCAGCTACCGAAACGTAACACCAAGCCCAGACCGAAGAAGGTGCTTAAACCCCTTTTCAGTGTTTCCACCATGCCCAAGGAGGTGTGAGGGCAGGTACTTTAGCTCAGGGGAGGCTCTTCAAGGATGTCAACTTATATTCTTGGACAGACATGAGTTGCCCTAGTACAAACTGTCACTGTGTATAAACAGTTTATAAACGTTTACACCAAGTTTACACAGGTAGGTAAATTAAATAGTAAAAGTAAATGTAAATATGGGGTTGTAAACAAACTAAATGGTTGGAGCCTTACTACACACTAGAAATAACGATGGCGGTATGCAGAGCAATGGTCCAGGCAGGAGCCACCTGTTTTGATCGCAGAATAACACGATTTGAGGGAGTAAACTCACCTTGCAAACACGAGCTCCATCTTGGACCTGAGCTTTGAGCAATGGAAGCTCTCCGGTAGCGGATACAACAACGGGACCACCGGTGTACACAGGGTAGTCTACATATGTGGTTGCGACTCACGAGTGAGTCGGCAAAGGGTGCTCAACCGCAAGCAGTGGGGCAGACATAGGACGCAGACTCACAGGGGAGAATTGAGCATGTTTGGTGGGGAAACATGAGTACAGCAGACAAAGAACTTGGACGCGCTTGCCCCATTAGGCAGGTCACTTACCCCATTAGGCAGGTGCCTTTCTGTTTGTTCCGTGCTGTTTTCATGTTTTCCAGGCGAACATGTCCGTTTCCCGCCTGTGACTTCTTCGCTCCCTATTGTGCGAGAGAGACGGCACCAGTGTTGACGCCTGAAGTGGAGTCGGATATTGGAAGATCGCGAGGGTTCCAGTCAATGGTGGTCACTGGCGTGGCCATTGGTACATGGCTGAGCAATGCATCGGGCGGCGACATTGGCATCGACCAGACGCTTCAGCCGTTCAGCTACTGCAATGGCCTGTTCAACTATCATTGGTCGGTTCCTGATGTTGAGCTCGAGGCAGAGGAGTGCCCGAGTCGCATGGAACGAGTATGGGTAGGGAGTTTGGTCCATCATGCCGAGTTCGCGACGCTTACATTGTATAAAATACCACATTCGAAGCTACGTCGCAGCCTGTGGTCTTCTGAGGAAACGCGAGACATGAGAGGAGGTGAGAAGGAAGGCAAGTGTATATGTACTGATGCGACCTGGAGAGAAGAAAGCACGGTCGGAAGTGGAATCGCACAGGTCCGAAACTGTGGGTGAGCGGGCAGCCACAATAATGCTCAAGTCGCCCCTCACTTCAGCAACCAAGACACACAACATAGTAGTTAATTAATCGTCGAGGCCGCCCTAACATAAGACTCCATTCACCTACCAGGAAACCACTGCCAGGACCCCTGATAGCTTTGATACATGTCACATACATGCCGACAACCCCGATATCCGTTTTCTCGCCTCCACTGCCACATTCGTCTGCCCTCGCGACTGCTCGCCAAGGTCTTCGTATTTAAAGGGGCATTGCTACTTCCTGCAGAGGAGCTCTATCTAGAAGGATCATTTATATCCTACCCGTGTGTGTGGTACAGCAAGGATAAGGACTATCTATTCGCGTCCCCGTTGCAGTAATGGATTTTAGACTGACACTCCATTAGGGCGTCGAGTTCGCGCGCCAAACTGATCAAGTTTGACGGCTCCTTACCTCCACGAGCCCAGCAACCCGACCGAAGAAAGGTACATACATCCCTTCTTCGGGACGAAACGGAGGAAACCTCATATGGTATTCCCTTCGTCATCCTCGTCGTTATCGTAGTCCATGCCACCGATTCTTCTTCATCGTCGTCCGAGTCTGCTCCGCGCCTTCCTTCAAGATTGTGACGGCCCACCACGTCTGGCTTGGGAGGCCTGGGTTGCTCGACGTGCCATTATGTATCTACGCAGGTTTTCTGAAGCTTTGAGATACTAACGAAAGACAAGCAGGGGGAGGAAAAGTCGGTATGCGTCCTTTGGCGAAAGAACGGTCGGGAGTGAAATCGCGCGCCAGGCTCGTCCCTGAATACAGGTTCTCCAGAACAGTACAGCCACAGGCCAGTTTACCGAAGTTTATAGATTTTAGTCGCTTGAGACGAGGTCTCCCCTCTCGACCTAGATAGCTCATGCTGTTGCTCTAGTGGTAAATGTGTCTACAAGGCATTAACACTAAGTAATTGTTTGGCCTACTCCGTTTAGTGAAGCCTCTCCGGTCAAGTCGCCCACACCTTACTCACTTTAGTCGCGTAACATAATTGTCCATTAATTCTAGAGGCCTTTCTTGCAAGGTGAGACTCCATTCTCCTACCAGAAAGTCACTGCCAGCCTCATCCGCTCTCTCAATTCACCCTCGCGTCGTCTCGCCCATCACCGTATTGGGAAAATACAGGGGTCACCACTCCCTCCAGAGAAACTCTAGATTGATGGATCATATATGTATCCTATCAGTCTGTTTGGTACATAACTCGATCTACGAAGCACTAGTGCCACTACTTAGCTAGGACACGATTCCTCGTTCCCATTGCAGTAATAGATCTTAGGCTTACGGCGTCGAGTATTGAATTCAACCTGACGCATCCGTACCTCCATGTGCCAGCAAACCGACCGAAGAACAACTAACTCTTCTTCATAGAGTCACATATAAGCTCCGCAGCGCTCCGTTCCCCAATCTCAGCGTTGCCCCGTTAACCCAACTCCACTCGTCCAGACCTTCCTCCACTTCTTCCGCTGCTTTCCGCGATTCGCGTCGTGCTCCGCCCCGGACAGGAGCGCCGCTTGACATCGGAACCTGCACTCAGTCAAGAAATTTTGCTTGATAGCTTCGCTCAGATACTCAAACAAAGTCTGTTCATCGTGCGACGAAAACGCTGGTGAAGGGAGCTTGAAGTTGAAATACGATGGAAGGACTCGAGTAGTCGTTTCAGTCGTACTATGTAACCCCGTCAGCGACGAGCGCTTTTGCAAAGTGTCGAAGGGCTTCTTACGCTCAAGAGAAACACATCCATTCGCGAGTATCAGAGAAAGAGCCAGTCGTACGATGCTCGTCAGAGCCAAAGGCTCTTCCAAGCGAGAGTTAGCGACGCTTGGCCCTTCACCACTCTGGTCTTCAGGCTTTCTCAGTGAGGCTCGGAGCGCGGAGACTCCTTACTTCCTCGTCGTACAGTTTGTCGTTCTTCTTGTTCGCAAGTTTGATCAAGTCGGGGTTCAAGGTGCTCCGCACGATATAGGTGCCAGATGATTGACCTGACGATCTTGTTAGTAGTAGCCCTACGCGCACATTATGGAGAGAAGGCAACGTACCCTCCTTTACATTATCGTTTATGTCTTCTGCCATGGCATTTCCATCCGAGCGCGCCATCAATTCCACCAGTTCCATCCCTACCCAAGATATGTCGAAGAATCTTTTACGCGGCCTCAAAAAGCGACGTTGAATCCCCTATAGTGCTCAGGAAGAACCAGGAAAAGATACATCAAGTCAATAAAGGTCCAAAGAAAGGTATATGCGTTATATGCTACCTGCCTTGATAATCTCCGTGCGCCTGATCGTTTGCCGCCTAGGATCCTCGAACGGGAACATTCGGGTGAGGTCATTGGCGCGACGTCCGATACTCTAAGAGCGTTTGATGTATAAGTTTAACGAAAGAGATACGAGCCATCAAGGCTCGATGACCCAGCGACCGGCCTTGGTGACTTGAGCGATGGAGCGGACTTGGGGTGGTGAGGTTCAACGCCTGCCGGATTTCGAAGGTGATGAGGATAACGCACATTCATCCACTAGCACACCCGAGGAGGGGAAACTCACCATCATGTTAACATTATTTGTCAAGACCTTCCACATTCCTTCCACACTCTCGACCACGGCTTGCCCCACCCAAATTACCTTTCATGCCCACTTCCAACCTCACTCGCGTCACTTCGTTCGTCAGGGTGTAGAACTGTCGGACCATGGATTTGACGGTGTTCTTCAGGTCCAGCATCTCGGACTTGGACCTCGACTGGGAACGGTCTGCTGAAGGTCTCTGTCTGGCGACGGCCTTTGTGACGTTGGCGATGGAACGGACTTGTGCTGCGAGGTTCAAGGCAGTTTCCTATAAAGGTCAATGGATGAATAGTCCGGAGACGATGGAAAATGTACAGGAATGGTGGGCAACTCACGTTGACATTGTTGATCGGCCCCACGTTCCCTGCACCTCTTCGACCTGCGCTTGACCGCCCAGCACGCCCATCGTACCGACTTCCAGAACGACTCGAGTAGCTTCGGACGCAAACGTGTTGCTGCACCATCGTGTTGACGGGTAGCCTTGAGTGTGGCCGTCTCTCCCTCGACTTCGATCTCGAATGCACTGGCTGAGGTTTCCTTCCGCGACGGCAGTGGTGAGCGGTCGCGATGCATCGGACTTGTAGAGTCAAATTCAAGCGCATCTTGTTGAAGTTGTTGGTCAGCTGCTCCCCTCCACGTCGGAAACGTCCGCTTGTCCACCGACGTTGCCCAACGTCCACCACTTCCAGCGACGCGCGCGAGACCTCTTCCCCGAAATTCCGCAATCGGACGATTACGTCGTTAACGGTCGTCTTGAGCTCCAAGATCTCTCTCCCTGTGCGTCCACTTCGATCATCTTGCTGAGGCTTTCCGAGGGCGACGACTCCGGCGACTTCCCCGACAGCTTCTCGGACTTTGGTCTCGTTCAGGTTCGCAGCGAGTTTGGTTGACGTCCGACAGAGCTCTTGCCACCTTCTACCAAGTGAGACTTCCGGGGATCTGACCGCCGAGTTCGCCTTGAGCACCCACTTCGTCCGAAAACGCGGCCGACTTTTGCTCGCGAATTCGGCGAGACGTTCGATCGGGTTGATGACTTCCTTGCGCTGGCGCGTAACAGACCCTCGGATAGGGACGGTGACCTCCTGATGTAATCGTTTGTGTAGACCTGCGTATGTGAAAGACGAACGCCAAGGTGAGCCTTTGACGGGGGCAAGGATAAATGAAACAGGTGAAATGGGGATGGAGGCTGCAGCAGTTGGGATGCCACCTTGCGAGCGAATACCTCGCTCCTCCATTAGAAAGCACGATGTACATATATAGAAGTCAAACGTATCAACCGAAGGCAGGTGTTTTCGGGAGCAGAAAACTCGAGATTTGCGGGACGGGGAACACAAGAATGACCAGGGAAAGGCTCACCTTACAAATGCAAGCGACATTCGGGACCTGAACGTTGAGCAAGTGGAGCTTGTCGGTAGTCGATATGATCACACGGCCGTCGGCGTGCAGCGGGTGTCCCGGAGATGGTGCTCGCGAGTGAGTCGGCTTCAGGTGGCCGATCCCGGGTGGGTAGGGCAATATAGGACGCAAGGTTCTTGGCTCCTTGTGTGCTGCGATCCAGCCAGCACCGTTGCAGTCAAATGGAATGGAATCAAGTGTTGAAGAACCGCGACCCTTCCGGTCTGTGGTGGGACCGCCATTTGTGGATGCTGGGGTATTGGGTTGAGCGGCGCGGCGAGAGTGGTATCGACGGCCGCTTTCATCGTTTCACTAACTCTGCAATGGACCGTTCGACCTCGACATCTGTGTTTGATGCGTGAGGGGATGGTGGAGGTAGGGGAGTGCCCGAGTCCTATGAAGCGATTAGGGCGTAGAGATAGTCGAGGACGGGTCTTGGAGGCGTCGGAGACAGAGCCATCAAGTGCCACTCGCCCTCGAAGCCGAGGAGCTAGCATGGTCTTGCAACGCGTAAGCCGCATTACAGCCTCCTTATACATCGTCTTCTTCGTCGCCACCCATGCCGCCACACTTTTTTTCATCTGCTTTCGGTGCGCGCACACAATGATCCATCATGCTGAGCTTCCGATGCTTAAATCGCGCGAAACACCACAATCGAAGCCATGCTGCGGCCTAGAGACTTCCAAGGAAAGCGAGACATGAGAAGATGAGGAGGAAGGTGAGTACATAAGCAGAGATGCGACGTCGAGAGAGGAAAGAACGGTTGGAAGTGAAATCGCAGATCCGAAACTGTGGGAGGAGGAATGGACAACCGCTGCACCATGCCCTCGGTCAAGTCGCCCCTCACTTCAGGACACGGAACATTACTCTACTTAATTGTCGAGACTGTCCCAACGTGGAGTGCGGAGCCTGAAAAGTAGAGTCAATCATTACAGAGAATACAGTTATTAGCTTGTAGACGTAGAGATTTTCCGCATCTGACGAGCGAGCTTTCGGCGCTCTCGTTGAAGCCTTTGCACCCTCCGGCGGTCGGGTTCGGGGTCGTTGGGGGGCTTTCGTGATGTTTGCAAACGCGGCGAAGTTACTGAAATATCGAATCAAATCTTCAAGGAATGTAGTGGGAAGAGGGAGCGGGAGAATGCTCGAAAGGATTCGAAGGTTGCCCTTTCGTTGACAGCAACACCCAAGTCCCAGAAACTTCAGTCACGTTGTCCCGTCCCGGAACCCTCAGGTGGTGCACGCGAGGCGTCCCCTGTTCATCAGTGCATATAAGGACGTGTTCAAGCTGAACTAATAAATACTCGGAAGTCAATAAAATGGAAATGGAAGATCTCGCGAGCAAACAAGGGCCCGATGGATTTCCCGACGTCTTGGTCAACTCGGACCCAGCCATCCGGATGACGTCTTTCAAAAGCCTCTCGCCATACTTATCAGCCTTGTCCTCCAACTCGGCCTCCTTCTCTGCTCGGCGGTTGGGATTACGCGCGGCGTTTTTACCCCTGCGACCTGCTGTAGTCCGCTCCTCCTCTTCATCCTCGCCCAACAGCTTCAATCGCTCCTCCAACCAACTCTTCTTCATAAATTCACATATAAACTCCGCAACGTTTTGTTCCCCAATCTTAGCATGGGCGTGTGAGCCCCACCTCCACTGGTATAAACCTTCCTCCTCTTCGTCGGCCGCTTTCCGAGATTTGCGTCGTGCTCCGCCTTGGACTGGAGCGCCACCTGGCATCGGGACCCGGACACGGTCGAGGTAGTTCTGCTTGATCATGTCGCTCAAATGGTCGAACAAAGTCTGTTCATCGTGCGACGAAAACGCTGGTGAAGGGAGCTTGGAGTTGAAATATAAGTGAAAGGACTTGAGCTGTCGCTTCAATTGCGCTATGGAGAGCGTCAGCAATGGGCGCTTTTTAAACGCATCCCAGGGCCTCTTACGTTCAGGAAGGATACGTCCGTTCGCGAGTATCAGAGAAAGAACCAGTTGCAGGATGCCTGTCAGAGCTAGGGGCTCCACCGACTTCCATGCGAGAATAGCGCCGCTCGGCCGTTCGTAATTCTGGTCTTCAGGTTCTTTCCCAATGAGCCCGAGAACACGGAGACTCTTTACTTCTTCTTCGTACAGCTTGTCGTTCTTCTTGTTCGCAAGTCTGATCAAGTCGGGGTTCAAGGTGCTCCGCAGGATATAGGTGTCAGACGATTGACCTGATGACCCTGTTAGTAACAGCTTTACGCATCTATCGCCTAAAGAAACAACGCACTTTTCTTCTTCCCGTTCTCTTGTTTCTCTTCTCCGATAGCATCTCTCTCCGAGCGCGTCATCAATTCTACCAATTCCATACCAAAGGTGTGGCGAAGAATCTTTTGCGCGATCTCAAAAACGGCGTTAAACCCCCTCGAGTTCTCAGGAAGAACTAGAAGAAATACCTCAAGTCAATATATATCCAGAGAGATATACGCGCTATACGCCACCTTTCTTGATAATCTCTGTTCGCTTGATCGTTTGCCGCCTAGGCTCTTCGAACAGAGCCATTCGAACAAGGTCATTGGCGCGACGTTTGATTTCCTACGGGCATTTGACATCTAGGTTTAGCGGAAGATGCGTGCAAGCGTCAAGGCGCGGATAGCTGACCTCTGGTCCTAACCCGCCCGTCCCGCCCGCCCGCTTTTTGCTCGCCCCATCAGCTTGAGATTGAGACCCAGTACGCGCTTGCGACGCGCCGGCCACGTTTCCTTCGTCGTCGTCATCATCATCATAATCCATGCCACCGTATTCTTCTTCATCGTCGTCGTCCGAGTCTGCTCCACGCCTTCTTCGTGATTGTGACGGCCCACTGCGTCTGGCTTGGGAGGCTTGGGTTGCTCGAGGTGCCATAACGCGATATGCGCGCGTTCTTGAAGGTTTTAGAGCCTGGCGAGGTGGGAGAAGGTGAAGGAAAAGTCGATATACGTCCTTTGGTGAAAGAACGGTCGGGAGTGAAATCGCGCGCCAGGCTTCCCAAACTGCGGGAAGGTCAGTCCCTCAGCACCGCCACAGACCATGGACCCAGTCGCTGGAAACGAGGTTGATCACCATCTCGAAGCTCGATCTGGATTGCTCATACTATCAGTAGTAGTAATCTGGTCCACGAGGCATTAACGATACTCAGCTAGGTCTCATTAGATGTAGTTGCCACGGGCTTCCGTACTCCCTCGAGTCCTGACCATTTTGCGAGCAATCCGCGATCTGTCGAGTTTGTATACGCCACACTCAAATCTCGCCTCGCCCTCTGGTGTCTCCCAACCAGCTGTAGGTTTGGGTACCGTAGCCCTCTGGCAGAGATGAAAACAGCTCTCCTAATACAACAATAAACGGAGCGGAGGATGCGAGGGATCTTTTCGATGATGAGGAGGTGGGGTTCAAGTTGTCGCCAGCAATACGGCTGAAAGGGGGGTTCGCAGGGTGCGGCGGAGGCTTTGGATGAGGACGCCGGGTAGACGCGGGAAGTTGTTTATGGGAAAGACGCTCCATTTTGATATGGCTGGGATTATAGCGCTGAAGCTACTGAGGAAGAATTGGACGAGGTTATATTAGCAAGACACCAGGGTATGAAGACCGCCGTACCTGGAAGTCTACATATATGCTGTTAACTCCGTTTCATCTGTTTGGAAAACGCCTGACGTCGATTCGACTTTCCATTGACGGGCCCGAATCCCCACCAAGCAAGCGCTTCATGCGGGCGCCAAACTGAGATGTTCGAGCATCGGAAGCCCGGCCCACCTGTTCACCCTCGGCTCGCGGTCTTAATCAGGCCACGGTTTCCCCTTTGTACCCCAAAAGGGTGGAAGCCCCATCTGGTAAGACTTGCGGGCACGTTGCAGTGCATGAGGCGTTCACACACGCAACCAGAGCCCTTTTCCAACCTCTCTCTCGTCTCTACATCGAGGTCTCTCTACTACATTCCAACAGCACTCTATCGAATACAACAATCAAATACCTGAGCAATGAACAACGAATCCAACGTCGGTCAGCCGCCTACTATACCCCTGGCTATATCGCCGCCACGCCGGCGTCAAACCGCACAAAGCGAAGTTTCGAACACCAATGTCCACAAACGGCTCCAAGACGCCCGGAGCGTCGTAATATCTATTCTCGAGGTAACTACTCTCACTTTGACGTGTCGGTGGACTAAGCGCTCAGTCTTGTCCGACGTTAGGGCACTGAGTGGCCCCGCAGGTCTCAAACGGCGGCGCGAGATTTATTACAGGCCATCGAAGATTCTCCGAATACTCAAGACTTTTCCGGAGATGCAAACGACTTGCCTGAGGACTTGCGCGAGGCTATAGATAAATTTGTCAGGTGAGAGCTGCCATTGGCGACATCCCCCGGAACGTCGTTGGAGTTTGCGAACAACATTCTATCGCCCAATAGTGTTCTTAGCGAGGTCAACTCGAAATTGAAGAAGATATCGTCGAAGTACGGGACTCGAAAACGAGGCATTCGAGAGCGGATTAAGTACTTCCTTGCCATGCTGCGAGAAGACCGTTGCAGTCGAATTTTGCTGACCTGTCAGGACGACGTCGCCTTAGCCTCGAAGGTCGTTCACGTAAGACTTCAGACCTCCTATTTCTCTACCACTTACCCTAATTTACCTTCGTCGTCTGTAGGAGAATTTAGGAGACGGGGCTAATGAAGCCTTGGGAACCTCGCCTGGGGCTCACCGCGCCGGTCAGACCGAGTTGCCCGTGGAAGGTTCAATTGCAGAGGGGCACTCGAAGTCCGGAAAAGACTCGTCTGAGCTCCCTCTCCCCTCAAGTGGTCAGGAGCTCATCCTCTCCTCCGGTGAAGTGCAGTCCGCGGGAGGTTTAGGCGTTCCGCAGAACGAGCAAGTCCATTCTACGGCGGCACCTGGGGGCAGCGGAGGAACTTCCGGTCGTCCCGAAAATCATCGTGAGGATCCGAAGGAAGCCACTGAGTCGACTAGACCCTTGCAAAGCTCGACATCAATGGCCTCGCAGTCCTTGAAATCTGAAGCAATCTCTGATCGACAGGCGGTGGCCGCAGGGCAGGCTCAGTCGTCAAACCTACCCGGAACCCAGTCTAAGAGCTCTCGCCGGCAGGATTGTCTGAACGTTGCAAGCAAGGTATTTACGAGTGTCGAGGCATTTTCAGGAGTGATCCCTATCGTCGGAGACTATCTGGGAGCAGTCGCCAAAGTTGGGTCGAGATGCGTCGAAATGGTTCAGGTGCGGTACCGCTTCGACGCCTCCAGACTACCAACTTCTTTGACACCGAAAGCACACCTAGGGTATGGACAGCAATGACGAGGCGGCAGAGCTCTTGCAGGCGCGTACATCTCGCCTGTCCGATATTCTCGAGCAATTTAAACACCAAAGTTCCGAACCGGAACGAAACAAAGCGACTCAGCTTATCAACAATTTACAGAGGCAAGTCTGTTCCTTCACATTTTGGGATCGTAACAAACGTTCTGATGTTATGCGTCCAGCGAACTTCGTAGTGTACGCGACGATGTCCAGCGCTTGCAATTACAGGGGAAAGTTCGGAGGCTGTTCTCGTCCGACGAGAACGCTGGGCAATTACAGGAGCTGGAGGCGAGCGTTCAACGCGCTTTGAATGAGATGCAGGTGCGTGCCTCATTGAGGATTGTAAGCCTGTTTGCCGATCTCTGCCGTCTTCAGGTACTCCTCGGCCTCCACACTGCAGACCGCGTTACCGACCTTTGTCAGTGCCTCTTTAAATGAAATGGTCCTTTTACTCACACTTTGACTTCCAGACATCGCTGAGGTGCAGAGAGAGCGGCGAGAATTGCTCGCGTGTTTGGGAGATGGCAATTACGGAGCTCGGGATGACAAAATTGAGAATGTCCTCTGTCACCAGGGAACTCGAGTGGACATTTTAGCTGCAATTAACGACTGGGTAGACGGAGGGAAGAAGTCGGGTTCTATTCTCTGGCTGAAGGGCACGGCTGGCCGAGGTAAATCGGCAATTGCGTCGACGGTCGTAAATGGATGGAGACTCGGAGAGCGGGAAGCTTCCTGCGCGCTCTTCCACTTCCGCCGGGGCCAAACCAAGTTATCGACGCGCCTTATTTGTGCGCTCGCAAGGCAACTCATTTGTAATGGCACGACTGAAGTTAGAGAAGCTGTCCTCCAGGCTATACGGAACGACCGGGATGTTGCAACAAAGACCATGGAGGAACAATTCAAGATCCTCTTGGTTGAGCCACTGCATAAACAAGAGCCAGATTCCCCGCCCGTCCTCCTGGTCATTGATGCCTTAGATGAATGCGAGGATTCGGACTATGCCGTGAGATTCATCGACGCCGTCGCGCAACACGCTTCATCCCTCCGAGCGAGTATCAAATTTCTCGTGACCAGTCGTCCCGAGGGTCCTCTACTAGAGCTCGTTCTTCGCGAAAAGGCGTCGCGGGAGGAGGACTTGGATAAATTACCCGGGACTACCCAGGACGTAACACTGTTCCTTCGCAGCAGGCTTTCAAGAATCAGGACGGTTCACCGACTCCCAGATGACTGGCCCTCCCAGGATGCAGTCGATTCTCTCGTTAAATTATCACAAGGTCTATTTCAATGGGCGCATACTGCAATCAGCTTTATCGGCGAGAGTATGCCAAAACGTCGGCTACGTGACCTGGTGAAGGCCCCAACCGGATGGGCCGGGCTAGATGATCTATACCACCAGATTCTCTCCAGAGCATTTGACCGATTGAAGATGGTAGATGGAGAAGCCCAGCTCCTTTGCCGGGTGCTGGGAATCATTGTTGCGGCACCTTATCCCGTCTCATTGGAAGTCATTGCTTACCTCTGTGCGGACCATAAATTACTGGCTGATGACAATCAAGATGAAGTCGTCGAGCTTTTGCGCGGGCAGATACTTGCTGGTCTTACATCAATACTATCCATCTCAACATCACCAAGTGATCCTATCCAGTTCATGCACACCTCAATCCGAGATCTCCTGACCGATGTCGGGCGGTGTATACAAAAACCATACTTCATCGACATACCCGCTAACCACCACAGTATTGCATTACGTTCCATTGAACTGATGAAACAAGGTCTGAAGAAGAACATTTGCGAATTGTCGGACCTATCAAAACCAAATTCCGATCCTGAGGTTCAAAGGAAGGTGCAGCACTATGTCCCCAAGGGTCTTCGGTATTGTTGCCAAGCATGGCCAATACACCTGATGGCTGGGGTGCAATCTAACCTAGACTCAGCCACTATTACCCCGCTTGCATCAAGTTTCAAGGACTTCAGCAGGACACAACTACTGTTCTGGCTTGAAGTCATGAGCTTAATTGAAGCAAATAGAGAGGCACTCACACTTGCTATGGAGGTTCACAAGTGGCTCAAGGTAGGAGATTTTTTCACTCATTCCTGAGGTTGCAACCAGCTGACTGTGGCCAAAGCGTGAAGCAGATGCATGGATAATTGACATATGGAATGATTTACATCGTTTCATCCATGTGTTTCTGGAGCCTATCTCATTTGGGGCACTACACATCTATATGTCGGCACTCCCTGTTTGCCCAATTGGTACCAAGCTCTATGAACACTACAGTGACCAAAGAATGAGTACAACAAAATTTGGCCATCAGAGAGCAGGGTGGCCAGCAGCACTCTGGATTCGAGCTGTTCCATCAGTTGTGGATTCAGTGGCCTTCTCACCAGATGGGAAGACCCTTGCCTCTGGGTCCCATGATGACACCATCCGGCTCTGGAGTGTTGAGGCAGGGTCTCCAATTGGTGAACCCCTGAGAGGGCATAGCAATTCGGCAAGATCAGTGGCCTTCTCACCAGATGGGAAGACCCTTGCCTCTGGATCCCGGGATCACACCATCCGGCTCTGGAATGTTGAGGCAGGATCTCCAATTGGTGAACCCCTCACAGGGCATCACAGTTCGGTGACTTCAGTGGTCTTCTCACCAGATGGGAAGACCCTTGCCTCTGGATCTGATGATCACACCATCCGGCTCTGGAATGTTGAGGCAGGGTCTCCAATTGGTGAACCCCTCACAGGGCATAGCGATGTGGTGAGTTCAGTGGCCTTCTCACCATATGGGAAGACCCTTGCATCTGGATCCCGTGATGACACCATCCGGCTCTGGGATGTTGGGGCAGGGTCTCCAATTGGTGAACCCCTCACAGGGCATCACAGTTCGGTGACTTCAGTGGTCTTCTCACCAGATGGGAAGACCCTTGCCTCTGGATCTGATGATCACACCATCCGGCTCTGGAATGTTCAGGCAGGGTCTCCAATTGGTGAACCCCTCACAGGGCATAGCAAGCAGGTGACTTCAATGGCCTTCTCACCAGATGGGAAGACCCTTGCCTCTGGATCCTGGGATGACACCATCTGGCTCTGGAATTTTGAGGCAGGGTCTCCAATTGGTGAACCCCTCACAGGTCATAGTGAGCGGGTGAGTTCAGTGGCCTTCTCACCAGATGGGAAGAACCTTGCCTCTGGATCCTATGATTGCACCATCCAGCTCTGGAATGTTGAGGCAGGGTCTCCAATTGGTGAACCCCTCACAGGGCGCAGTGGTTTGGTGATTTCAGTGGTCTTCTCACCAGATGGGAAGACCCTTGCCTCTGGATCTGATGATGACACCATCCGGCTCTGGAATGTTGAGGCAGGGTCTTCAATTGGTGAACCCCTCACAGGGCATAGCAATGTGGTGAATTCAGTGGCCTTCTCACCAGATGGGAAGACCCTTGCCTCTGGATCTGGTGATCACACCATCCGGCTCTGGAATGTTGAGGCAGGGTCTCCAATTGGTGAACCACTCACAGGGCATTGCGATTCGGTGACTTCAGTGGTCTTCTCACCAGATGGAAAGACCCTTGCCTCTGGATCCCATGATGACACCATCCGGCTCTGGAATGTTGAGGCAGGGTCTCCAATTGGTGAACCCCTCAGAGGGCATAGCGATTCAGTGAGTTCAGTGGCCTTCTCACCAGATGGGAAGACCCTTGCCTCTGGGTCCTGGGATGACACCATCCAGCTCTGGAATGTTGAGGCAGGGTCTCCAATTGGTGAACCCCTCAGAGGGCATGGCAAAGCGGTGAAATCAGTGGCCTTCTCACCAGTTGGTCTCCTTGTTTCTCAGGATTATTTTGGTGTAGAATGTTACTGGGATCCCATCACCCATCCCCAACTGATGCCCTTAGATGTTGCAACTACCCCCTCAGATAACTCACCATCCCACTGCATCTCATTACAGATTGAACAGCAATGGGTGATGCTTGATAAATCCTACCTGCTCTGGTTAACTTCAGATTACTTCAACATATTTGCTGATTCCCGGGCCTTTCTTGTTGACCATTTTGTTATTGTTGCATCCCACTCAGTCTCATTTGTTGATATTTCAGAAGCTCTTTCTCTGGAACCACTCCATTCACGTCCCTTTTGAGGGATCACTTGGTCTCCTGCAATGTCCAATGTGTACCATACAAACTGTCTGTAATTGTTTTCTCTGTTGTGGTCTATATTCTCAGGTCTTGCAGACTCGGGGGTCATTCCATTTGGTCCGCATCTCATTGCCAAGTCATGGACCCACCCTGCTTTACATGAAAAATCCTATCAGGCAGGTTGACGGATTGTCAACCTAGAACTCAATAAAGCAATGCACGCTGAGAGACATACCAAAATGACATGATATGGCTTGCCTTGGTGCCAACATTCCTTGACAGCGTCGACTGCTGACTGCCCATTCTCGACGATCCGCATATAGTTACCATAGTTCTCCAGAAGCTTCACTGCAACCTTCTGGTTGACCATGTTATCCTTGGCAATGGCTTGATGTGACGTGACAGATTCCAAAGCAGTAACCAGGGTGTCGGCGAGGTCTTTGTGGTTGCAAGGCATAGTGAGCTGAGCACTGACACTGTTATTGAGGCACCATTTCACTGTGAGGAGGGCATCATTAGCCACTGATGCCACAACAGTGGGCGGTCAGGCTTACAGTTCAAATGTGACATGCAGCGAGGAGATAGAGGCTATAAGAAGCACAACTTCAAGCCAGTCAGTTGGGACTTGTCAGAAGGTGGTTGATCCTCCCTTACTGGAGAAAGGAGAATGGTAGGGATACTATCTCGGAGATAGTCGAGGTCACAAAGTTTCTCGGTCTACACAAGGCCAGTTAGTAGGAACAAATGCGCTGAGATCCAGGCAAAACTCACCCCAGCCAAGGAATTGGCGATGATTGTATCAACATGAAGAAGTCTAGACTTGTCCACCAAATGAATGACGTCAAGCGAAACAAAGACCTTCAGACCCAACTCCTCGACAGGCTTTGCAACCCCAGTCATATCGCCGAGCGAATCCATGTAAAGAATCGCACAGCCATTTCAAGGCTGGATCTTTTGAAGCATGGTATCCAACCTGCTTAGCGGGCTGATTTGACAAGTGATGGTGAAGTAAAAGTTGCTACCCTTGCCGGGCTCGCTGTAGACCCACATCTGGCCTCACGTAAGTGAGACCAAGCGCTAGGAACTGGATAAGCCGAGACCCATTCTGCCGTATTCCTATGACCGAAAAAAAATCAGTCATTCAAACTAAACTGAGAGTCGGGGGTAATGAACCATTCACTTGAGTCGTAGATCTAAGAACAAAGAGCATCCCAAGTCAGTCACCCATTTTCTCGCTGCCAAGATTAATTCAAAAGCCCACCCATCAGCCTGACACAACATGTCAAAGACCAACTCCAACCTGTCCTTCTTGATACTAGTGCTCGTATCAGCAATGCAAAACCTGAGCGCGGTGCTCTGCCTGGTCGACGTCGTGTTGAGAAGCACGGATGACAAGAGTTTGAGGATGGCATAGACAGTGGCGCAAAGAGAGTATGTGACCATCTCCATCATCATTCAGCCAGCTTCAACTGGAGAACAGCGGCATGTCAGTAAAAAAAGTACCAGGGTGAGAGTTGACCTTATGAATGTACTAAATATCCGGAATATCATTGCTGATAAGCAATAACGACCAGGCCAAGCTGTGAACCATCATCAAGTTCTTCTTCCGGGATTTTGTAAGACCTTCACTCTCCAGCATCAAGTCCGTCATGCCAATAATGCCATTTATGGGGGTTCTAGAAATTAGAAGATGGGAGCCCACTCCTCCCTCAACACTCCTCAATCCCTGTCCCTGATTTCATGAGATATGTTGACCAAGAACTCCAACTTGAACCGGTTCACCAGCTCCACCGCTTCCCTTGCAGCCGTGTTCTTCTGAATGCTCTCTTGCAAGTTGTACACCATCTGATTGATCTGGGTCTTGAGTGAGTCCATCTCTCCACTAGCTTCAAAAGTCATGAAGCAAGTGAATTCTCCGTCCGTCACGGCAGCTGAAATCTGTGCAATGCCTCGAACTTGCAATGCCAGGTTGTTAGCCATGGTGTTGACGGAAACACTGTTTCACCGCACAGTTAGCGTCGAATGGCATGGAATGAGTATGTGAACTCTTGCCACACACCAGACATATTCTGTACCTTGGCTTGGACACCTAATTTTATTCCAACTTCTCAAGCAACCTTCACGACTTCAGTGGTGAAAACAGCAAGTTGGTCGATCATGCTGTTGATAGTGTTAACAAGGTCCAGGATTTCACCAGCGACGGAAACTCCATCGCATTTCTGAGTGAGGTCACCTCAGGTGCCAGCAGTCTAGTAAAAAGAAACACGAGGAACGAGAGAGAAGGGGATGATGTGCGTAAACCTTTTCCTCATTGCTGATACCCCCTTCAACGCAGCAGTTTGGACTTGCACAGCCAACTGCAATAACAAAAGCGGAAGCCCTCAAGGTTAGGGAACAATCAAGACATTGCAGCAAACTAGGGGGAAGGGCACATACATTCAACGTCATGTTGTTCACATTATCTGCCAAGTCCTTCCACGTTCCACTAACACCGGGTACTGAAGCATGTCCTCCAAGCTTTCCTTCCGTTCCGATTTCATGAGCAACACTATTAGCCCCCTAAAAGTCAGTCAAAATGGATATTACAGTCACCCCCCCCCCCTCCAAGCCTGTCGTCCACTACTCACTGAGTAACTTCAGCAGCAAAAGTTGACAAAGTCTCGGTCATACTGTTCACGGTCTGCTTCAACTCCAAAATCTCTCCTTTCATGTGGACTTCAATCCTCTTGGTGAGATCTCCTTGCGCGATGGCCTTGGTGACTTGAGGTGGACTTGGGTAGTGAGATTCAATGCCTGTCAACAACGTCGGCGGGCGGCCCCAGCGTATTTGGAGGATGTCCGCAAACAAGAGCAAAAGTAAGGAACCGATGTACTGGCAGTTCGACCATGCCGAGGGACTTATCATCATATCGGCATTGCTTGTCAAGACTGTAAGGTGGCGGACCACCATACAAAACCCCGAGTATTACCCCGACCCCGTGCTAATATGAGTTTTCCCCGAACAGAAACTAACCCCCACAAGCAGCACATCAACGGATCACCTTGCTCCGTCAAGGTCTCTCTCATGCTCTTACTTATGTAATCGTGCACGGTGCCATCTGCAGGGTCCTCGTACCCCATCAGCCGCTTGTCGGCCTTCATATTTTCCTTGACCCCTGGACACCACCTGCCTTTTCCTCCCTTGTTCAATGTTCAACGGTCCACTCCCCGTTCAATTACATCAAGTTTGTTGTAATAAGCGTCTGTTTATCGAGTGTTTCTCATCTAATGTCCTCATCGGTCAGTCTCTTGCAAGCTGCCTTGGTGAATAGAATGTCATTGAAGTTGGGCAAATTTCAAAACATTGGCCACAACGCGACATATGAATCCAGCTATAGTTTCCCTCAGCACTGGCCCATGTCCACTATCGCTCGTCCCAATGTCCGCCCATGAGCTCGACAATCAGTGAAAGTGTAGTACACTCCGGTGAGTGGAAGTTGGCATCGGTGCAGGCTTTTGGTTTTGCCTTTAGCGGAGGAGCTCGCGCCGGAGCTAGGGGCTTACATCTGTGAGCCTAGAACAGGCCCAATCGGAATGCCTCGATTATTCGATTACCTGTAATGATCTCAATATTACGGTCTCAGAGTTGTATTCTGCTCATTTCAAGCTTTCACCGAGCCTGAAATCGCTAACAACTAGTGACCGAGGGTTTGCTCCTGGCTGCTGGGACTATGACACTCACTAGTAATCCGCCACCTTATTCCAACTACAATGTTCAGCCCTTTACCATAAGATCTTCTTTCCCTTAAGTGGTGCTTCTGGTATTGAAAATGTGGCTGTTAGCCTTTTACCAATTATGGAAAACCTCACACCGATGCCCTCCAAACCCCAACCCTCATCACACGCAGACCCTCTGATATCTAGACCATGTAGTGACCGAGATTTAACGATTCGATTTCGCTATTGCATTGGTTGCTGAAAGCAGTATGGGATAGCTTGGGACATCCTCGACCCATTGCACTGTTCAGACTGTGACTAAATTGTGTTTATGGACATGTATCTGGATGATATCCTGGTCTATTCAGACACAATCGAAGATCACGTCAAACACATCAGGATCATACTCAATGTCTTTAGGAGAGAGAAACTGTACCTAGCGCCCAACAAAATGGACTTCTTTGCAAAGGAGCTGAACCTATTGGGTCATGTGGTGACTGATAGCGGGATCCGGATGGACCCTCACAAAGTCGACACAATAATGAGCTGGAAGGTTCCAATGAGTAAGGAGCTCCTCTCAGGGTTTCTAGGCTCAGTTGGATACCTAGCTAATGGGATCTCTGGTGTTCGAGTTCTGATGGCGGTTCTGACACCGCTCACTGGCTCCGACAGAAGCTTTACATGGGGAGCAATGGAGCAAAGGGCTTTTGAACACGTTAAGAGTCTAGTCCATGAACACCAAAGCAAGCATCGGGTTAGCATTGATTACTCGGATGCATCCCTGTGGATCAACCTCACCTGCGATGCAAGCCTAACTGGCATGGGTGGACATCTGAGCCAGGGTGATGATCTGGAAACAGCAAAGAACATGGCATTCTGGTCAGGGAAATTCAACACAGCCCAACAAAACTACCCTACACATGAAAGGGAATTGCTCGCTATTATAGAATTGCTCAAGCGATTCAAGCACTTACTTCTGGGGGCAAGGTTTCGAATCTTTTCGGATCACCAATCCCTTCAGAACCTATCAAAGCAGAAAAACCTCTCGCCACGGCAGGCTCAATGGTTAGAATTCCTGTGCAAATTCAATTATGATATTCATTACTTACCTGGTGAACAGAACCGACTGCAAGATACTCTTTCCCGGATGTATTCCGAAGAACCGGAGGGTGTGGGGAGGGCCAAGTCAGAATTCGTGTTGGTGGAAGGGGATGTGCCCGCTGAGACCACACTAGCCTCCCTGCTGGTCTTCCAAACGATGGAACCTCTGTATACCAGACCATTGGTTCTGCCTGAATTGAACTTGGTAGAACCTTCCACTGAGGAAAGGACTCTTCCGCTGCTCAGCAAGGATTAGAAACGCAACAAAAAGGGACGATCACGATTATAAACGGCCGTATCCTGAGTGATTCCAAAAGGGAAAGAAAACGCCACCTGTAACAATAGAAGAAACCCGTGATGAAGGTACTGCTTCAACCCTGCCAGTGGAAACCGCACCTGACCTGAAAGATGAGATGAACAAGCCAGAGGATGTCTCTAGCCACACAGAACCTGTAATAGCCACCCCTCACATGAAAGAGACTCCGAACATGCTGTGGAAGGTTTTCCAGACCAGAAGAACACCCAGGCTGAACCCTTACCTTCGCTGACTGCATCAGTGGAAGGGATCAACATCTACAGGACCATTGAGGGACGTTACGCTGAGGACCCACTGTTTCGGGACATTGTTGCTGACCTGTCCAAATTTCGAAATTTCGAAATGAGAAAGGGCCTTCTGTACTTAAGGACAATGGAAAGATAGTATTATGCATACCCAATGTCAAACATGGGCCTTGGAGAGTAAGAGAGGTGTTGATAACGTATGTGCATTTGCTGCTGGCACACCTAGGGCCCCGGAAGACTCTCCAGTACCTCCGCGATCACATATGGTGGAATGGACTACCTGGCGACGTTGAAGCCTACTGTCAGAGCTGTCAGATATGTTCAATGACCAAGTCCCGGACCACCAAGCCATTTGGGACGCTCAAATCGCTAGAAGTCCCATCTCGGCCCTGGCAACTCATATCAATAGACTTTGTCGGACCCTTACCTTTATCCAAAAATCGACACGGGTCTTTTGACATGGTCGCCGTGATCATAGATCATCTGACTTCAATGGTCCATTTAGCACCCTGCTCCCAGTCTTACAAAGTGAAGGATATTGCTGAGATGATTTTTGACGTGGTTTACCGTCACCATGGTCTTCCTGAAATCATAGTAAGCAACCAAGTTCACCAGCACATTTTATTCGGAGTTCAACAAGCTCATTGGTATTGAGCTCTGGCTCTCGACCATGTATCACCCGCAAACAGATGGGGGGACTGAACGTGCCAATCGCACCATGACCCAAATGCTCCGACAATTTGTATCACTGAACCAAAAGGATTGGGTCCTTAAGCTTCCTGGAATAGAATTTGCGATGAACAGTGTGAGATCGGACACAATGGGCTTCTCACCATTTTTCCTGAACTATGGCTGAGTGCCTGACCCAATGGTTTGGGACAAGACAACCGAGTATCCGGGTGTCCGTGCTTTTGCCCAATGAATTAAGGATGCGATTATGAGTGCACACAACTCGGTTATGGCCGTACATGTAAAGCAAACTAAAGAAGCAAATAAGCATCGGAGACGCGCTCCATTTGCAAAGGGGGGCTGGGTTTATTTGTCAACAGAAAACCTCTTGCTCCTAAAGCAGCGAGCCAGGAAACTAGTCCCGAAGTTCATTGGCCCTTATCGGATCACAGACGAAGTGTCTAATGGAGCGTCCTTCAAATCGGACCTCCCTGCCGAACTCAAGCAACAGGGGGTACACCCTGTCTTCCATGCTTCCCTTCTCAGGGTCCACATCCCAAATGACGACCGTCGGTTCCCTGGCTGAAACATCAGGCAACTTTTGGCCTTTGAAGAATCTCCGAGTGAGTGGGATGTGGAGAAAATATTGACACATTACAGCAAAGGCCAGGACACTCTCTTCAAGCTGAAGTGGAAAAACGGTGATGAGACTTGGACGGACCTTCGGACCGCCTCCAAGTTGGATGTTAGGGAACCGTGGGATTCGCGTCTACGTGAATCCCCCACTTCAGAATGTATCAATAAATAGCGTTCCCATTTCCTTTCTATTATAATAAATTTCTTCTTTATTTCGCTTTCATCTCCGCGTAAAATAGCCGTGAAAGTCTGGAGCCGAAAACTATATAAATAGCGAAATTACCTTTTTAGGAACCTTTTGTTTGAGAAACCGGCCCGATTCCCTTCTTTCATGACCGGATTTGTCGACTCAAGCTTTGTAAAGCCTGACAAATCCGTTCGGGCGATTCACCGATGGTTTTACAACGTGCTGCAGCACGTCGCTACAGGCTCGGGGCCGCTTAATTCCCTAATTCGGCAATTAAGCGCCCAAAGCCTCGCACCGACCATCGGCACGTTGCCTGCACCTTCCACTGCGCATAGAAGGCTCGGGAAAGCGATAGAATCCTGTAGAATAATCTAGAACACTCTAGTATGTCCTTATCTAGCTAATAAATACAGGTTCTGCCTCAAGAGAGGCAGAACAAGCTTTTTCCCCCCACTTAACTCTTTCGCTCTGTGAACCTCTATCCCGCTAGATTCCGCATGATAAACGAATCATTTACCGATTAACCTTTCGGGATAAAGGGTTCTCGCAATATCAGCACGAGCATAAACTTGATATCCGTGCCGGCGCCGTCCCAGACGTCCCCGACACCTTTCAGCCTCTAGCGAGCTTGAAACTCCACCGAATCATGTAGTAATTACACTGACGTATTCGTATTATCTCTAGCTACATTTTGTACTATTGATAACTAAGTGAATAAACAATTTCTTTTGAGGTAATCTTTATCTTCACCCTTCGTTCGCTTTATCCCTGGATTAGTGAACTTCCTTTTGGGAAAGCACTTACGCTTTCAATACCATTCGAAAGCCCTCGTCAGTGCAAACCCAGCGGTGGTCTTAGCGTGACGGAATTCGCACTTCTAGATAGCGAACGACCGTTTCTGAGAAGTCTGAAACCAGCGCTTAATCAAACTGGACTCCGCTGCGGATAGTCTGATCTGATGATCAGACTATCCAGCTCTGGGATGTTGAGGCAGGGTCTCCAATTGGTGAACCCCTCAGGGGCCATAGCAATTTGGTGATGTCACTAGCCTTCTCACCTGATGGGAAGACCCTTGCCTCTGGATCTAGTGATCAGACTATCTGGCTCTGGAATGTTGAGGCAAGGTCTCCCATTGGTGAGCCCCTCAGGGGGCATAGCAATTTGGTGATGTCACTGGCCTTCTCACCTGATGGGAAGACCCTTGCCTCTGGATCCAGTGATCAGACCATCCAGCTCTGGAATGTTGAGGGAGAGTCTCCATTCGGTGAACCACTCAGAGGGCATAGCAGGACAGTGCGGTCAGTGGCCTTCTCACCAGATGGGAAGACCGTTGCCTCTGGATCTTTTGATTCCACAATCCGGCTCTGAAATGTTGAGGCTGGGTCCCCAATTAGTGAGCCCCTGAGAGGGTTTAGCGATTCAGTGGTTTTGGTGGCTTTCTCACCAGATGGGAAGATCCTTGCCTCTGGATACTTTGATTTAGTGATCCAGCTCTGGAATGTTAAGACAGGGTCTCCTATTGGCAAGCCCCTCAGGGGGCATGACAATTTGGTGATGTCGCTGGCCTTTTCACCAGATGGGAAGACCCTTGCCTCTGAATACAATGATCAGACCATCCAGCTCTGGGATGTTGAGACAGGGTGTCCCATTGATGAGCCCCTCAGAGGCAATAGCAATGTGGTGAGGTCAGTGGCCTTCTCACCAGATGGGAAGACCCTTGCCACTGGATCTGGTGATCACATCATCCAGCTCTGGGATGTTGGGGCAAGGTCTCCCATTGGTGAGCCCCTCAAAGGACATAGCTGTGCAGTGTGGTCAATGGCCTTCTCCCCAGATGGGAAAATCCTTGCCTCTGGATCTGACGATTACACTATCCAGCTGTGGAATGCTAAGGACCAGTCCACCATTGGTGAGCTCCTCAGAGGGCATAGCAGTTCAGTGAGGTTGGTGGCCTTTTCACCAGATGGGAAGACCCTTGCCTCTGGATCGGATGATTGCACCATCCAGCTGTGGAATGTTGCGGCAGGGTCTCCCATTGGTGAGCCCCTCAGAGGACATAGCAACTTGGTGAGGTCAGTGGCCTTCTCATCAGTTGGTCTTCTTGTTTCTGGGGATTATTTGGGTGTTGAGTGTTACTGGGATCCCATCACCCATCAACAGCTTATACCCTTAGATGCTGCAACGAGCCTCTCAAGTAACTCACCATCCCACCGCATCTCATTGCAGATTGAACAGCAATGGGTGATGCTTGATAACTCCTACTTGCTCTGGTTACCTTCAGAATACTTTCACAACAATGCCGATTCCCAAGCCTTTCTTGTTGACCATTTTGTCATTGTTGCATCCTTCTCAGTTTCATTTGTTGATGTCTCTGAAGCTCTTTCTCTGGAACCACTCCATTCACATCCCCTTTTAAGTGTCAGGGTTCCCTTAGGATAGAAACCGAGCAAGGCGTATCTGGCTGTGGGCTATGGTTTGGCAGAGAGAGATTACTAGGCAAGATCGTTGCACTAGTACGATGGTTGAGGAGTAGACTATGATTGAATAGACAAGAGGCGGAATGAGGAACAAACCTCCTCATTCTGTTGTACTTAAATACTAAAGAGTGGCTGTGGCTAGAATGTCCCGGTATAGTAAAGAAAGTGGTGGAATCAAACGGAAACGCTGACGCGTCACATGAGTAAGGATAATGAGGAGTACATGAGGTGATGAGTAATGAGCGTGTGGTAGTGGTGAGGCATGAAAGGCGAATGTGGGGTGACCGATCGATCGTGATGGTCACGTGATGGGAACTTGTATTGATCACGTGACTCAGAAAGTTGGATCATGTGATGAGGTCATCACATCAGCCCCCCTCAAGGACGTCGACAAGAAGGTTGCTGGCGAGTCAGACGTTGTCGTAAGTCGGGACCAAAGGCAGCAGGGAATCGTTGATGGAATTCTTGTATAAGGTCAGGCATATGTTCCAATTGCTCTGCATACTCCCACTTGTTTTCTTCGTCTCCGAATCCCTTCCATTTGAGGAGATATTGTAGTCGACCATACCAGTACCGTGAGTTCAGGATCCTTTCAACTTCCCATTCCTCCTGATCTCCGACTATGACTGGTGGTGGCGCTGGTTGGACTCGGCCTGGGATTGTGTCCGAAATGTGAGGAGTGAGCAGCGATACATGGAAGACAGGATGGATCCTCATCGTGGCAGGAAGTACAAGTTGATAGGCATGGGAGGAGATCTTCTTTTCCACTTTGAAGGGGCCAAGTCGTTTTGCCGCCAGTTTGTCGGAGGGTCGGTCGGTCGAGATGTTACGGGCTTCCAGCCAAACTTTGTCTCCTGGTTGATAGGACGGTTCTCGTTCTCGATGACGGTCGTAGAATTCCTTTTGACGTTTTTGGGCAAGAGTCATGGCGGATTGGATTTCCTTCTGGATGGTGGCGATTCGATTGAGTCTTTCTTCGGCGGATGGGTTGGACTGCGCACTTGAAGGAAGATCGGTGAAGACGGGATTGTAGCCTTTGCTTGCCATGAAGGGAGACATGCCGATGGACGACTGGATAGAGTTGTTATATGAGAACTCTGCGAAGGGGAGGAGCTCGTCCCAGTCGTCTTGTCGGTGGTTGCAGAATATCCGCAAGAATCCCTCAATCGTCTGGTTGGTACGTTCCGTTTGACCATCTGTCTGGGGGTGATATGCTGTGGACAGAACTGGCTTGATTCCTAATCCTCCATATAACGACTTCAGGAATGGGGCATTGAATTGCGGTCCTCGGTCTGACACGATACGCAAGGGAAGGCCATGGAGTTTCCAGATATTGGCGATGAATAGTTCCGCTGTCTTGGCTGCGTTCAGTCCTTGCTCCTTGGTGGTGATCAAATGGGCTTCCTTGAGTAGTCTACAGACCACAACCATGATGGTGTCGTTTCCTTGGCGGGTTTCGGGTAGTTTAGTGATGAAGTCGTAGGAGATATCTTGCCAAGGTCCGGCGGGGACAGGTAGTGGCTTAAGGAGTCCGATTGGTTTGGAGTAGTGGTGCTTGTTCCTTTGACAGTTGTTGCAGGCATCGACGTATTGGTTGACATAAGCTTTCATCGATGGCCAGTAGTATCCCCTTGATACAAGCTCCAGGGTCTTTGCTTGTCCTCCGTGTCCTCCCATTAACGAGTCGTGGTAGAGTTGAAGGATAGACCTTTTGACATCATCGTCATTGGGGACGTAGATTCTTCCTCGAAACCGTAGTATTCCTTCGTCTAGACTCCAGTCTGTCATTTCCTTCCTGACACTTGCTGGGGCTGCCTCTGGATTGGCCTCGAAGTAAGCCAGGACTGATTCCACATTAGAATCTTCGCGAAGTTTCCTTCCAATGTCGTCCACGATTTCCCGATCAGTGGTCAGTTGGGCTTCCTCCTGTTCGTCATCTTCGTCATCTGCGTTGATCTCTACGAATTTGGATGGGGGTAGGAGTGTCGTTGCGTCAATTTCCATGATTTTGGTTGGTGGTAGAAGCGTCAGGGGTGGTTCTTCTGCCCCTCTTCAGGATGATGGTCGGGTCGTCGCGATAGAGCGTCGGGTTTGCCAGATTTGGTGCCAGGCCGGTAGGAAATAACGAAGTCGTAGCGCTGTAGGGTTTGGAGCCATCTGAATTGCCGGTCGTTGAGGATTTGAGCCTTGTTGAAGTATTCCAGATTCTTGTGATCAGTGAGGATTCGGATAGTGAACTTGGCTCCTTCTAGGTAATGGCGCCAGTAGACCAAAGCTCTGACAATAGCCAACATTTCTTTATCCCAGATGTCATACCATCGTTCCGCGGGGGTCATTGATTTGGACATGAAGGTGATCGGGTGGATTTTGCCATCGTTTGACCTTTGCGACAGTATCGCTCTGTAGGCGTATCCTGAAGCGTCCGTTTCCAAGACGCAGGGCTTCTCCGGATCATAATGAACTAGGACTGGGGCCTTGGTGAACCTTTCCTTCAATTTGTCGAACGCTTTCTGACAATCCTCAGATCATTCCCACTTGATTTCCTTTCGTAGTAGATTGGTGATCGGGCCTGTGATGTCTGAGAAGTCCTTGATGAAGCGCCGATAGAAGTTGGCAAAGCCGAGGAAAGTTTGGATATCTTTGACGTTTCGAGGAGCGGGCCAATCCTTGATTGCTTCGACCTTGTGTTTATCCATTGTGATGCCTTTCGGAGTGATCCACAGTCCGAGGTAGTCCGTTTCTTGCACAAAGAACTCACACTTCTCCGGTCGGCAATGAAGATTGTTCGCGCGTAATCGCTGTAAGACTTCTTTGGTGACTTCAACGTTTTCTTCTCGGGTCTTGGTGGCCGGCATGGTGTCATCCAGGTAATTCACCACAGAGGAGTCCAATAGGTCGTGTAGCATATGGTTGATGAATCTTTGGAATACCGCAGGCGCGTTGCAAAGACCGAACGGCATCACGGTCCATTCGAATAGACCGCCCCATCGTAAATCCAGTTTGGTGAACCATTCCTTGTTGCTAAGTTGATCGATAAGGTCGGACGTGAGGGGAATAGGGTATTGGTCTTTTATCGTGATGTCATTAATTTTCCGATAGTCGATTACTAGTCGTTTCTTGCCATCCTTTTTTCCGACGAAGAAACACGGCAAAGCTACTTGCGATTTCGATTCTCGGATATACCCCTTGGCCAAGTTTTCATCTATCCATTTCCTTAACTCTTTGGCATCCTCGGCTGACCCGGCGTACAGTCCTCCTGGTTTGGGCAGTTCCGCTCCTGGGATGAAGTCAATCTTGCAGTCATAGGGTCAGTGTGGTGGTAGTGCATGATCATTGGTTGGCTCCTTGAAAA
The DNA here is from genome assembly GCA_019633425.1 of Tulasnella sp. 424. NCBI lineage: Eukaryota > Fungi > Basidiomycota > Agaricomycetes > Cantharellales > Tulasnellaceae > Tulasnella > Tulasnella sp. 424. The sequence goes on from WSUB01000161.1 coordinate 86,590, forward strand.
CGTTGAGGAGTTCATGGAGTTCCTTTGGGACTGCTTCTTCCAGGGGTTTGGCCTCTTTGACGTGTTCGGAAGCGATTTTGGCCGAGATGCTGGTTCCAGCGACAATGTCCGTTGCACTTGCCAGGGAATCTTCATCGACCGGGGGAAGGTCTATGACTTCAGGCGGGGGTTCCACTCGATCCGGCTGGCCGTTTGTCTTTCCTAGTACATTGGCTGGGGTGTCTAGACAATTGTGGGAGCAGTGGGGATCTCGGAATGCGATCCGATGGGTTCTCCAGTCAATTTCAGGATTGTGTCGGTGTAACCAAGGTGCCCCTAGAATTACTGCGTGTCTTCCGACATTGGCGACGTCCATTACCAGTTTCTCTTCATGATTTCCCATTCGGAGTCGTCCTCTTACTTCGCGATCGATGGTTCCAAGAGGTCGCCCGTCTATTGCAGCAGGGTAACGTGGGAATTCCTTTTGCCAAGTGGGTAACCGGTTTCGTTCGACAAAGTCCCTATTGATGAAATCGGAGGTGGCTCCAGAGTCGATCATGGCGGTGGGGAATGCTGTGACTTGATTGGTGCTCAGCTTAGTAGGTACAATCAGATGCGTAGAGGGGTCGAGTGGCGTCATACGAATCTTATTGGACATGGGAGTTACATGATCAGTACCTAAAAGCTGAGACCTTTGAGCACGGCGTGGCACAGTCACTACGCACTGAGTTAAAAACCCTGCGAGAATCCTCCGTCGTCAGGGTCGGAACAACTGGTGGATTGGGGGGCGATAGAAATGGTGAAGGAATTGTTGGGACATGGGCTGGGACTATTGGCAACAGGAGATTGGGTAGCCGCAATGGTAGGGGCGTAGTTACTGGGTGGATAGTTAATGATTCCTTGACGTTGGTGAGCGGCTGCAGTGTGACCCTTCTCTCCACAGTAGTAGCACAATCCTTCCCTACGACGACGTGCTCGTTCCTCGGGCGACAACCTCCCCTTCCTGGCTGCGTCGATGTGGATGGGGACTGGTCGGTTATGAGTGAAGGAATTGGGAGCTTCAGAGGACGGTTGGGGAGCAGGATTGGGAGTTGGGCGCGGTGGTTGACGCTGTTGGGGTTTATTACTATGGTCATTTCCCTTCTCCTGCTTTCGTTCCCAGAGACGATCGTCAATCCGGATGCTGAGTTCGATGAGTTTTTCTAGTGTGGCGGGCTTGTCATGATAGACCAATCCATCCTTGACGCCTGCATGAAGTCCTTGTCGGTAGGTGTGCATGAAGGCTTGCTCGTTCCAATTGATGTTGGCCTTGATGCGTCTAAAGTCGGCGGCGTAGGTGGCAGCTGGCCGGTTGCCCTGGGATAATGCTTCCAGCTTTCTGATTGCTGTTCCTTCCTTGTCCGGATCCCCGAAGGCTTTGAGGAATTCGTCCTTGAAGTCGTCCCAGTCAGTGGCCATTGTTGACAATTGGGCCCCTAGGAGGTCCCTTAGGATGACGTCCCCCCAGGCTTGTGCGGTTCCAGTGAGGTAACTGAGGGCGAATTGGATTTGGGCTTCATCATCAGCGAAGTCGTTCGAGCGTGCTCGGAAATAGTTTTGGCAGCTCAGTATGAATCTTTCGGCATCTCCTCCTCGGTTCTTCCCATCGTAGGTTTCAGGTTCTTTGATTTTCATCTTGGTGGTTTTGGTAGTAGTGGATTGAGTCTGTGCACCGACTCCTGATGCTTGCAAAGCAGCGATGATGGCGGTGATCATGTTTGCATCTACCCCTGGGGGAAGTGTCGGTGGTTGAGTGCTTTGGGTGTTGCCTGATCCTGACCCTGACTGGTTGTTCGCGTTCATTGGGATAGTAGTTCTTCTTGGGGTGTTTGGGGCAGAGGCAGATCTTAGGTTGAATGCTGATGGTTGTGAGGCGAAGCTCATACACTATCGTACTCGGCGATGGTATCGATTGGTAATACTTGGTAGGCTCGGAGGAGGGAGGCGGTTACGGGGATGTAGGGGATCAAAAGATTGGTCTGTGAGAATGAGATTTCGGACTCTGGGAAGGTGTCGATGAGGTAGGCGAGGGTGGCGGAAGGGCAGTCTGTGATGTCGATCCTTGTGTGCTTGTTGGCTCGGGCAATTCTCTTCTTGAAGTTGTATGGTTTCCCGTTGGTCGCGTAATAGGTGACTGGTTCGAAGACTTGTTCTGTGACAGGGTACTGATACTGTGGTTCGATGAGTTCGAGGACTTGTTGTTCTTCTTTGATTTCTCGTAGTCTTTGGAGATATTCGTTGGTCTTTGGACTGAGTCAAGAGGTTTCTTGGAGTCGAGGGGTCTTTGGCATGAACTTGTGGATATGGGTTGCTCGAAGGAGATTCCGCCTAACATCAGGATTTCCTTAGGATAGAGACCGAGCAAGGCGTATCTGGCTGTGGACTATGGTTTGGCAGAGAGAGATCACTAGGCAAGATCGTTGCACTAGCATGATGGTTGAGGAGTAGGCTATGATTGAGTAGACAAGAGGCGGAATGAGGAACAAACCTCCTCATTCCACTGTACTTAAATACTAAAGAGTGGCTGTGACTAGAATGTCCCGGTATAGTAAAGAAAATGGTGGAATCAAAACGGAAATGCTGACGCGTCGCATGAGTAAGGGTAATGAGGAATACATGAGGTGATGAGTAATGGGTGTGTGGTAGTGGTGAGGCATGAAAGGCGAATGTGGGGTGAACGATCGATCGTGACGGTTACGTGATGGGAACTTGTATTGATCACGTGACTCAGAAAGTTGGATCATGTGATGAGGTCATCACACTAAGGGATCACTTGGTCTCCTACCATGTCTAATATGTACTACACAAACTGTCCGGAACTGTCTTCTCTGTTGTGGTCTATAATCTCAGGTCTTGTATCTAGCCAGACTCGAGGGTCATTTCATTTGGCCCGTATCTCATCCGCCAAGTTGCAGAACAATGTGCCATTCATCACAAGATGATTGTAAAAGAAAGTCATGGACCCAGCCTGCTTTACATGCAGAGCATGCCGGCAAACCCCCCCGGGGGGCATGTTTCCATCCTTTGCCCAATCAATCAATGCCAATGGCGAAATGGATTGGATAATCAAAATATAGGTATTGTACAAAACCTCGGCAACATTAGCCAATACAGACAAGAACCGAAGTAAGAACATGAACAATGGGAATCGTAGTACAATGAGGAAAGGGGTTTGATGACGGCCAGAAGAACCTCCATGAATAAGCATCACGGTGACAATCAATGTCGTGTATATGCAGCGCGGGTTGCCTCTCTTGCAGCATGAGGTGCTTGTGGTCGAACAAGCTTGGAGATCGCGTTGGTGAGGTCGGCACGGCGTAATGGTTCTGGAAGCAATGCGTCAGTGAAAGCACCACAAACGCTGAAGCGCCGGCAACGTACTGGTAACGTGGTCGTCCATTCCTGCCTGTAAGCAGCGCTCACGGTCACCGATCACTACGTCGAGGGATAGGTTAGAGGTTGCAATACCAACAGCTAAGGTCGCGACATACTGGCATGAGCCGTCAACGCAATAATAGGTGTCCGCTCCAGGCTCTGCTCAGACTCGAAGGCTCGGATGAGCTCCGTAGCCTCCATGCCACCCATGAAGGGCATCGAGACGTCCATCTGCGAAGAATTGTCAGCCGAGAACTCACTAAAGCGACGGGAACTGAGGAACGTACCAGAATGACGTCATATGGCTTGCCTTGGTGCCAACGCTCCTTGACAGCGTCGACTGCCAGCTGCCCGTTCTCGACGATCTGCACATGATGGCCATAGTTCTCCAGGAGCTTCACTGCGACTTTCTGGTTGACCATGTTGTCTTCGGCAAGTAGAATGTCGTAAGTCATCGCCGGCGCGTCGACGGCTTGATGCGAAGTGACGGATTCCAATGCGGTAACCAAGGTGTTGGCGAGGTCTTCGTGGTTGCAGGGTGTGGTGAGCTGAGCGCTGATACTGTTGTCGAGGCACCATTTCACTGCGAGGAGGGCATCATTAGCCACTGACGCCACAATAACGGGCGGTCAGGCTTACAGTTCAAGCGTGGCATGCAGTGAGGAGGTAGAGGCTGGAAGAAACGCAGACCGGTAAGTTGACACTCGTCGGGAGTTGGTCCATCATCTCTTACCGGAGAAAGAAGGATGATGGGGATATATCGGAGGTGGTCGAGGTCACGAAGTTTCTCGGTCTATCAACGCACAAAACCCAGTTAGTAGGAACGCGCAGAAATCCCCCAGCAAAACTCACCCCAGCCAGGGAATCAGCGATGATAGTATCGACATGAGGAAGTCTAGACTTGTCCGCCAAACGAATGACGTCATGCGAAACAAAGACCTTCAGACCCAACTCCTCGATGAGCTTCGCGACGCCAGTCATATCGCCGAGTGAGTCTAAGTAGAGAATCGTACGACCGTTCCAAGGCTGGATCTTTTGAAGCACAGTCTCCAACCTGCTCGGCGGGCTGATTTGACAGGTGATGGTGAAGTAGAAGTTGCTGCCCTTGCCAGGCTCGCTGTCGACCCACATCTGGCCTTGCATGAGCGAGACCAAGCGCTTGGAAATGGATAAGCCGAGACCCGTTCCACCGTATTCCTATGACCGGAAAGAAACAGATCAGTCATTCCGAACGAAATCGGAACTAAGGTATAAATTATTCACTCGAGTCGTAGATCTAAGAACGAAGAGCATCCAAGTCAGTCCCCCCCATTCTTCGCTGCCAAGATTAATTCAAAGACCCACCCATCAGCCTGACAGAACGTATCAAAGATCAACTCCAACTTGTCCTTCTTGATACCGATACCCGTATCCGCGACACAAAACTCGAGCGTGGCGCTCTGTCCGGTCGACTTTTCGGGGACCAAGCGACACGACAACGTCACTTGACCTCTCTTGATCGGCTTGGACGGGGTGAACTTGATGGCGTTTCCGACGAGATTGGTGATGACTTGACGTAACCGCAGAGCGTCGCCGATGAGTTGGTCGGGGATGGTAGGGTCGATTTCGTAGATGAGGTCGACGTCGTTTTGAGAAGCACGGACGACGAGAGTCTTGAGGATGCCATAGACGGTGGCACGGAGTGAGTACGTGACCATCTCCATCGTCATTCGGCCAGCTTCGACTAGAGAAATGTCCACCGCGTCAGCGAAAACCAGAGCGGAGACCTTGGCGTCGCTCGGATGAACATACTCTTGGAAATATCCAGAATATCGTCGATGATAAGCAATAAGGACCGCGCCAAGCTGTGAACAAGCATCAAGTTCTCCTTCTGCGACCTCGTGAGACCTTCGCTCTCCAACGTCAAGTCCGTCATTCCGATAATACCATT